>VYXH01005916.1:168625-180162 GCA_013397275.1 Burhinus bistriatus
CCCCCGATTAGCACCATTCCCCAGTCTGTCCTTTGTTACAGTTTTGCCAGCATTCTTTATAAAACTTCTTCTAAGCTGCTTCTGTTGTCCAAAAAACCTCACTTTTCTCAATCCTTCCATCCAGTCCTACTGCTTTCCCATTTGTTTTCAAACTTGTTGTGATAATACCCGTTTCCGAGTGACTCCTTTGATTTTGCTGCAAATTCCATTTAACGGAGGGACAAAAGAGAGAATAAAAGAGATTGCTGTGGCTGAGCAACATCTGAAGAGTGCCATGGACTTGCACAAATGTCAGTTTACTGCCACATTTGTACCAAAACCAGTAACATCAAGCACCGTATGTTTGTGCAATACATGTGCTAGCCACTAGGTAGCTGACAACTCCTACGGACGAAGTATGAACAGTCATCATCGCCTCCCTCATTCCCCTTTCAGGGATTCTCATAGCAAGTCCATTTCCAGTTAGGCAAAAGAACTGGAGTACCTCCCTGTGTTACTCGTGAGTGAAATTCATTTTCAGATGTCTTCTTAATATTGAATATTTTAGAAATGCCTGTTGGACAACAATATTTCAGTTTTCACAGATGTTGAGGCTTGCTACTTTCTTGAACAGTGACCTTATTTTTGATCCATTTAACTCATCATTTCCATATTTTACAGCTATAATAGGAAGCAGTTGCATAATCAGCTCACACGTTTCTCTAGCTGTGCCATATGGTCCTGTGGTTTGCATACCACAGAGTGAAGAACAAAAATAAAAATCAGAATGTAGTCATCAAAATTCTGCCCTGGAAAGCTCGGGCACAGCCAAACCCTCTACTTGGAGTGTGCCCACACCAAATTACAGCGCTAAAATATTTCCTCACAGAGGATATGAAAGACATCCACAAACTCCAAAAACAGTGTTGCGTGATAGGACTTTTGGAAAAACTAATGTACTCCATGCCACCCTGCAAAAACATACTACGGCAGAATGCAAGCAACCAGACAGAGGCAAGGTAAAGTGACATAATAAAGTTTTCTAGATGAGTTTCTATGCTTAGAGGAACATTAGAGAATTATGGCATTTGAGGGCTAAAAAAAAGTTTATTTTTCATTTTTAAATGACTGTCCTGCCTATTCCAGATGCAGCCATATGTGCTCCTTGGTACTGTTCCTCATCTGTCTGGAGAGGGCTTGTCTCATACACCCGAACCCATAACTTGGTAACAAGGAAAGCATGGCTCCCACTTATTTGCCAGAGGTCAGAGTAGACTAGGAACACGGCATGCTTTCCCATGCAGGGAGGAGAAGAAACAGAACAGCTTTCCCACACCATCACATCACTGTCTTCCCTGTGCTAGAGCCCGAGGAGGGCCTTCTGCTGTTTCCTGACACAGAGCTACGCCTCTCGCAAGGGACAGAAGCCATGGTAAACATCAACATTGTCCTCTACCTGCTCACGGGAGTTACCACCTTTCCATGGAATTAGGAAAGCCAGCTCATTGTAGTTTTTCATATCATAACAATGAAGCTCATTTTCATTTCATTACCTGTAGCTGAGAGTAAAGAAAAAAGGAAAAAAAGTCAGATAATTTTCTTTAAAAATAAATGAATCAGTCAAGTCGCACCAAACTACTCATGAGAGAATTCATCCTTGGAATTTAATACAGAACAAGCTCTGCAGTGCACCAGCACACATTTTAAATAATGCCTTTCCAAGGCATGTTATCCTCACCTCTTAGTGAAAGAAAAAAAAGAAAAAGAAACAAAAGATTATACATCCAAGTTCAATAAGTATTATCCCTACAGTAGCTGGTAGGCACTGCAGTAGTATTGGAGACAGCTGGCTTAGAGGTATGACTACTTTCAGTATGAGCAGATTGTAAGAAATTAATTGCTTTTCTCAGATTTTAGTATTGTTACCCCAAGGAAAAACTGAAAGCAACAGAAGCAAGCTACAAGTATATCACAACCCAGACTGAGTAATTGTTCTGATTTACTGCTGGGCTGGGAGAGCCTAAAAATCAGGTTACTTAGTTGCCTAGACTGGGATATACAGTTCCTGATTTAAATTTCTATATTTGCTGCCTTTGGCCAAAGAACCTGGGAGTTAGAACCAGGAGCACGTACAGTTACACACAAAGAGAGCTGCCAGACTGGAAATATGCAGGTCAAGACCTACCCATCTGGAAGGCTTTCATGGAGAGTCTCTGCTGTATGTCTCCATAGCAGAGGAGAGAATTAATGGAGAACCAAGGTGATGAGTGCTGGATTTCTTCCTCAGTAAAATCCAGCTATAATAACATTCTTGTCAGGGCACATCAAAGCCCGGCAGCTCTCTCAGTGCTGGGAGTTGAGAGGGATCCCCAGGTGGGCAGGACCTCACCAGCCAGGGCTCATCCCACCACCCCAGCCAGGGAGCTGAGGTGGCAGGGGGGAAGCTGGGGACAACCCCCAGCACCCACCTGGCACCTCCCTGGGCACAGGGACAGCCCAAGGCTGGGCCAGGACATCAGCCCACAGGTTGAGCCCATGGCCAGGCAGGACTGTGGAGACCAGCACCACTACAGCATCACCAGAGCACAGGCTGATGGTGCCAGTGTGGGCTGAAATGGGGCCCTGGGCAGGGTGGGGAGAGGCCCCAGCTGAGGCCGATCAGGCCCATCAGTGTCCTCAGAGCCCTGGCAAGTCTGAATGTATGTAACCACTTACAAAATAAAGGGGGGGGAGGAAATCATCATCTTAATATCCCTGGTTTTCCTCCCTTTGCAGAGCAGGGGGTAAAATTCCCATTCATTTCAGTAGTGAAAATTAGCATCTGTCCTCTACCAGGAGAGGAGAGGAAAGAACTGCTTATGAATTTTTGGATCAGTAACTTATCCTGTCCACTCAGGCCCACAAAATGATGTGATGTGTGGGTGACAACTCATGCTTCAAGATTCAGTATTTCCTGAACTCAGTAGCTGAAACTATGTAATTGAAGAATACGTATGCACATTTTCTGAACTCATCTGTACTTCTAATTCTAGCCTTACCAGAATATTGCAAATAGTCTAAAATTTTACTTTCTACATTATATACAAGCTGATTTTGTTTTCAATTTTCAGCCATGGGGGATCAAACATACCAAAATTAGCATGCACTTCAAGAATTTTTTTCTACTCCTTTTACTACTCTTTTTTTGTAAATAAAGCTTTATAAAATGTCCTAGGGGTTAGAATTTGAGTCTATTTTCAAAGGCAAATTTTTTTTGGCATATCAAATGTCTGTGGACTTAAAATTTTTTTATTCGTGGCTACAATACTGTCACAGACATCCCAGCAAAACAGACATCTATACTTGTTTTACTTTCTGGTTTGACTCTGCTTATGGTGAATAATTGTGAATAATATTGTGAATAGGCAGCAAATATATACTGTTAAAGGAATAACAGCATTCCACTGTTGTCTAAAAGTTTTACTTGTATTCAACATGCAGAAGATTAAAGTCTCCAGAAAAAATTTACTGTAATGACTTTTTCTTTTTTAAATTAAACTCCAGAAATGAAAGCCAGTGCTACAATATCGATTCTTCTGCAAAAATTAATGCAGTGAGTACTTCAGGTGTAATGCTTTCAGGACTTACTCAATGTTATCAAAATAAATGAAAAGGAAATCTGTGGTTGTAGAAGCTAGCGTAAAAAGTGGGGGGGGGTGTTGAGGAATTTTGTAATTCTAAATACTTGACCATGTGTAAATTATTACAGAATTAACATACACAATTAAATGCATCTTTGTCCATAATGCCTATGAAAAATTGAAAATTTTTGGAACATCCTTTCCTTCCTTGATTCTGTCAACCAAACCGGGATCCTTCAAAGTAGCTGTAAGCTGTTATTGAGGACTGCTCCCTGCTGCCCTTCTGAACACACGTGGGCCTATCTATCTAGCACGTGCTGCTAACAGCAGCACACAAGCCAGTTCAGTGCCTTCAAGAAGGTTACACATATTTTTAAAGTTATGTACACACTTAGGTACTTGGTTGGATGAAGTCCAACATAGCCACTCGCAGCTCCTTATGTCTCAAGCGAAAAATTGTTCAAGAACAGATGTGTATACAATTACAGGCTAATTTCTTAGTCTTGACTATTTTGAGATGTTGAAAACTTCCACGAGACATGCTCCATGGTCTTGCTTCCAGAGAAACACTAAAATCAGTCCATATCCAATTGGCAATGTCAAAATACAAGCCAGCAACTTTTCCCACAAAACATCTTCAGCTCTCTACGCAAGCCCAGGCAGCCTAGATGTACTCGACTACTTCTAATTTACAGTAGTTTTGCTGGGGTGAATTTCAGAGGTACTGTGGGTGAGATTAAAACTCTGCTTGGATTACAGCATACAGTAATAAAACCCTGGGGGCTGATCTGTAATGCTCAGCGGGCATTTCACATCCAGCCTTTTCCCCTTCCATTTTCATTGTTTTAAGTTATCTATAGGCACCCAGGTGCTATTGTGCAATAGCACTGGACATCTCATGACTGTATTGCTCTATATGTCTCATACTTCAACTCCACAGGGAGAATTCAGTGTCAGTATTTCAAAAAGTGCCTATTTTAACTGCAATATACAGACCTTACTCAGGCAAAGGAATTTACAGAAACTTCTTTTAGCCGCTTTAGTCTCTATGTCTTGCTCTGATTTTGCTGAAGAAAATACTGGGTCCCTAAAGTCTCCTTGTTGCACACATGAAGAAGCCAATGTTTTCACAGAATCATAGAATGGTAGGAGCTGGAAGGGACCTTCAGAGACCATCTTGTCCAACCCCCCTGCTAAAGCAGGTTCACTTAGAGCAGGTTGGACAGGAACGCATCCAGGTGGGTTTTGAACATCTCCAGAGAAGGAGATTCCACAACCTCTCTGGGAAGCCTGTTTGAGTGCTCCATCACTCTGTTTTGGCTAAGCAGAGCATCGGGGCATCCCTGTTCTGCCTAAACCCATCGAGAGGTTGCAGACCCGCCTGTCCCAAACCAGGGCGCAGTGCCGGGGCTCAGCCCCGTAGGCAGCCTCATTCACAGCACGGGTAGAACTGAGTTCGCTACGGGAGTACTCGGACTATGGTCTGTGCCCAAAGGGAACATTAAATGCTGGACACTTACATGATGGTTTAAAGGCCAGGCAGTTTCAGGCTGTGGTGGTACTGCCATATGCACAGTTAATCCTAGGTCTGCAGACCAGCACCTCTGCCCAAAGGAGGCACAGCNCTTGTCCAACCCCCCTGCTAAAGCAGGTTCACTTAGAGCAGGTTGGACAGGAACGCATCCAGGTGGGTTTTGAACATCTCCAGAGAAGGAGATTCCACAACCTCTCTGGGAAGCCTGTTTGAGTGCTCCATCACTCTGTTTTGGCTAAGCAGAGCATCGGGGCATCCCTGTTCTGCCTAAACCCATCGAGAGGTTGCAGACCCGCCTGTCCCAAACCAGGGCGCAGTGCCGGGGCTCAGCCCCGTAGGCAGCCTCATTCACAGCACGGGTAGAACTGAGTTCGCTACGGGAGTACTCGGACTATGGTCTGTGCCCAAAGGGAACATTAAATGCTGGACACTTACATGATGGTTTAAAGGCCAGGCAGTTTCAGGCTGTGGTGGTACTGCCATATGCACAGTTAATCCTAGGTCTGCAGACCAGCACCTCTGCCCAAAGGAGGCACAGCAGGTTTCTTCCTGGCATTCCTTATTGTCTTCCTTGGGCATCTTTTCATTATTCAGAATTATTTCACTGTGTATGATCAAAAAAGGTATTAAATTGCTCTGTTCCTTTCACAGGCAGTTCTTGGAACTTAGCAATGGGGATGGGTTTAGTCCATTTTCCAAAAAGTGCTTCTACCAAGGAGAAACGCATGAAGAAAAAGAGTATTTCATCTGGATAACCCAATGTTTCCATTACAATCACATAACGTCTAATTATGTACTCCATAAATCTTCATATTTTGTTATGAAGCTCATAATAACAACGTCTGATAAACAGATTCTCTCCCCTGGCCACTACCAATTGAGTAGAAAAAAATACTTATTTATGAAGCTTTATTAATAAAATGTGAATAATTCAAACAGCTTCTTCAGTGAAGAAACAGCAGTAGAGTGTATTCTTATTTGCATATAAATGAAATGATGCTTTAGTGTCAGAGTGAAGAATTAAATAATATGAATTTTTACAGTGCAGTCCTGACAGCCTCATAAATATTATGGTCATAAGTTGCAGTTTCCTAAAAATCTCATTTTATCTTTTATTACAAAAATATGACCAAAGGGCCAAGTCCTGCTCATTTTACATGTGTGAGTATTCCCAAAGACAACACAATTATTCAGTAAGTGAGGTTACCAGATTCAGCCTTATGTCAGATAGTGGAGCTAAAGCACAGTGTTATCTACATATCTATTAGGAGAAGAGAATCTCTTATTTAACCATGAGAAAAACCTGGTATGTTGGTAAAATATAGAGAACAACAAAGGCAATTGTAACTCTACAGTCAAACAGACGCTTCAGGTAAGGACAATATACAACATGGGGAAAGGCAAAGCACTCGGCTAATATCCGTAAGGTGCCAGTTTTCCCCTTAGTTACGCAGGTACCAGTTTGGCCAAGCCCAGTATTCCTGTTAGGCTGTGAGCAATCCCCAGAGCTGTGGCAAATGCAAGAACATTTGGATGACTTTAAATAGATTGTTGCTGCTGAGGAAAGCTTTGATTTTGTCTATTTTAATTCTGTCTAAAGGCTGACAAAGTCTCTGAAGCACAACCTCAGACCGGCTGTCTTGCTTTGCTTTTGGCTGTAGTCTCAATCATTTGCTGAGCCACATCTGACAAGCTGAGCCCTCAACCGCAGTAGTAGAGTGGGAAAGGACTGGATTTGGGTAGAAAGCGCTGAGCTGGGTGAAGTGCATTCCCCTAGGGGCCAAATAACGGCATGGGCTAGGGACGCTGCTTAAGAAACTCCTCTGAGAGACGCTGAGCCATCTCAGCAGCTGGGAGAAGTGGGTGCCAGCACCTCCCCATTACCTGTCAGTGATATTTTTCTGGCCACAGTGCTGTGCAAGTGGGACAGGATAGTCAAATACGGAAAAGGCACACATGGAAAGGAAAACTAAACCTGGGGTGGCAGGAGGAAAAGAATTATTTGTAGAGGTTTTGGATAGTTTATAAAGTATAGAAATTTATTTATTAAGTCCAGAAAAGAGGGGCTATGGGAGTATATAGTCTGATCACCTGTAAGTTATAGGCAACTGTATTTAACCCTGAACTGAGCCTGCTATACTCTTAACACAACACAGCCTGTGTTTGGCTAGCCTGCGTTTTCCAGGAAGGCATCGAGTCTCAATGTGAAGACACCAAGAGCCAAGGAATCAACCATAGTCCTTAACTGTTTGTTCCAAGGATTATTTATTGTCAGTGGTACTGAATTAGGTATTGAAGACTACACTATTTTAATTTGCTTGATTCCAGCTACTAGGCATTATTCCTTCTTATTTCACTCTTCGGTAGGTTCAAGTGGCCCTTATATTCAGTATTTTTTCCTGTGCATATATGTATACACTGTTACCAACTCACCTTTCAATCTTTTTGATCCAGTGGATAGGTTAAGATTTTTAGTTCTTCAATTACATGGTATTTTCTCTGACTTCAGATCATCCTGTAGCTCCTCTCTATACTAACTTCATTTTTTCGGTATCCATCTTGTGATATGAGCATCAGAACTGTGCACACCATGCCTTCGTCACCCTCGGCAATTTGCACATACGGGTAGAAATGGCCACCATTAACATCTGCACTCTGTCTAGGTTTGCGTGAACCCTTTTTGCTACAGCAATCTCATCAGCTGACTCATCAGTCCTTTTCAAACTTTTCCATTGTGCAGGAGAGCCTACATTCCTTATTCTTAGACATATGTCTTCTATTGATTTTGTTGAAACATACTTTGTTTGAATGAGACCCAGTTTATAAAAGGTCAAGAATTCCTCTGCATCTTTGCCTGAGGTAATTTTTATATCTATTTTTAACTCCCTTTAAATAGGCTGTAGAGGCTGCTTTATTCTGGTATATTTTCTGACACCACAATAATTCTTGACATTTCAGATATAACCGATCAGAAAATACTGGCAGAGACGGTCACTGCCACATCCGAGTGCATTATTCTGTGGCTGCGTATCATTGGGAAGTGCTCATTTGCATGTGAGAGCAAAGCTGGCAATCTCAGCTTTCCTGTAAAATGGTTAAGGTATGGAAATGGAAAATGAAAAACAGAAAAAAGGACTTTAGTCCCATGGTTTTCAAATCAATCTCTTCATGTTAGTGCAAGACTCATGAGTCTTGAATGATTGAATTTGACAGTAGTCCTAAAGGGCACAATAGCGTGAAGAGATTTGTCTCAACCTGGTGCTAAAGAGAGAAAATTTTGCCATAGAATCATATTGCCTAACAAAAAGAGGAATTAAAAGTTGAAAAGCACGTGGCATTTAGGCTAACCAAATAGTATATTTAATAGTCTATACCACCATTAAAATGGAATTTTGTATATATATGTGTAAAGCTATATATATATATATCTCTAATACTGCCAGGGCAATAAGCACATTTATTTGCTCATTTCTAAGTAGTTTCTGATTCTAAGTTTCTAATTTATGAGCAGATGTTCTTGGCAGCAGGGGTATGTAAGGATCTCCTTCTTCTGTGCTGGATATGTTCATTAATTATCTTCCTGGATCTTGCTTATGTTTTTTCCAAGGCTGGAGGACAGTACAAACACAGGGAGACATCTACTAGTTTAAGTGACCTGGGAAGCCATTAACAGATGTGCTCTAGTGTCAGCACGGATTCTTTTAGATCTGCCAGCAGATAAAAAAAGTTAGGTTCAGCTGCAGATTCGGGCAGCAGTGGATGCAATCGCACAGCAATGTTTGGATCCTTTCTTGGCGAGCTCCCCCAAGTGGGCTTTGGCAGTTGCTTGTCAGCTGTAAGGAATGTTCTGTCATGTGGCTGCTCATCCTTCAGATCCAATCTAGAGAGAAAGCCACAAGAGAAGACAGTGCAGCACTTTGGTTTGCAGAGCGTTAGACATGCTGCTTTGTTTGTCGCATTCAGTTGATGATGGAATCTCTTCTCTTTCCTTCTGAGAAGTTCCTACCTTGGTGCATGGTTAGAACTGGAAGCCAACAGAAAAGGAGAGCCTCGTGCTGTAGCAAAGGCACAGAAGCTGTGAAGAAGCAAAGCAGAAGCTGTGCCTTTACCTCTTCTACATTCATTCTGAGTAAAGCAAAAATACGCTAGAGATACTTCAGCAAGCACTGAGAAAACGTAGTGGAAACGGTATGCATAATCTGTCACTCTCCTGTGAGGTTGTACATGAAGAAAGACGTTGATGAAGAGGTGACTTTTGAAATGATATTCATATGAGGAGAGTCATAGCCAATTTGACTGAACTTCCTTCTTAAACAGAGAAGCAAGAAGGTAAAAAGCCTTTTCTATAGAGATAAATTAAGGCGAGCATCAAGGCTGGCATTTCTGGCAGACTAAAAGAGTAGGACAACAAAATAAGAGACAATATTAGATTATATTACAAGTGCAGTTATGCTCATGAGAACAAATAAATGTAAATTTAACATGATGGAGAACCAGAATCATGAGAAAGACAGCATGAGAGAGCACAACATGTTTGGATCAATAGGAAAGGAGGAAATGGAGAGGAACAAGTGATCAAGGTAGATAAATAACCTGGGTCTAAATGAAAATGATTTTAGGTATTGGAACCAAGATCAGTTGAGATTGCAGGGAAAGAAACCACAGCTAGACAGGGTCTGGATCAGAAGATCCAATGAAACGGATTTCTCACTGTGTATGAACATGACCTAAGTGATGGGGAGGAGGGAACTATGCATATGACTGACAGAATGGGAGTAATGGGAGCTCTAGAGAGACAGTGCTGCTTGGGTGTTCCACAGGATGACAACTGCAAGGCAGGGAGGCCAAGGAGGTCGGCTGAAACCCTGACCCGGCCAGGATCAGCAGAGCTAAATATGCAACCTGTAAACAAACACCAGCTATTTTGCAAGTATTAATTTGAAAAAGTAATTCATGGTTCAATACAGTATTCAGAAATGACTGCAGGTAAGATTGTCCCAAGAGGTTAATTTAGAATGATGGTGCCTGTCATTAGCACTAGGACAAGCCTGCGCTCATGAATGTTTATGCTGCCCTTCAAACTTCTGTAAGATTACAGGGATAAAAGAACAGAATTTGGCCCGCATTATTTTGTCATTATCCCTCATTTAATTCGTGTTTGCTGTAATCTGCTTTTAAATGCTGCCACCCTTAACTGAAATTTTTGAGAGCTGGCATACTTAACTTAAGCTAAATCTCAAGCTGCCGCACTGGCTTATGAGAGCTCTTAACAGAAAGTGCAAATTAGAACAACTGCTGGAAAAAACACCACACACCTCAAAACAACCCCCCAAAACCACCAAAGCAGCTCAGCAACTCGTTTCTGCACCCTCCTTCTAAACTGTGTAATAGGAGATGACACAAGTTAGCAAAAGTGGTGGAACCTGTTTTCTGCTTTTAACGTTTTTGTTAACCTAAGTGCAGCTTATTATAAGGTAATAGCCAAGTGACAATGTTGCCTTGGGAACTTTGGCAACCCCAGCCTTGGTTGTTATTTACCAAGGGGTGCAGTTAGGTATCTCTACATGAAGTATGCAATAAACAAGTATTACAGTTAACATTCTAGTGAACCAGAGATCTATGCGTTATCAAATGCAGGACAGCTAGTCTTCAATAAGAGCAATTTTTATACTGTTAAAATAAAAAGAAATAGTGACCAAAATGGATAAAAAAGTGCTACATCCTTTCATTTACAAACATGCAACTGCATTGGCTTCAGTAAAATCCCACCACTTTAAACAACAGCAAAATGGAATTCCAACACATAGTTTCTTTTCCTAGTCCTGCTTCTTGTTGACCAGTGGCTACAGCGCAGACCAGAATCAAGAGGTGTATTTATTTTTACTTTTCTATTCTGCGCAATGCCTTTTGTTACACAGTCATGTACTAAGGCAAAGCAGCAAGCCAAGTTATGCTCTCTGTTACTACTGGTGTGAATGGTGAGCAGTTTCAGGGACTCTCGCCTCAATTTATAGCAGAGCTAACGAGAACAAGATCTTATCCAGGGATTGTAATTATTTCGCGATAATCACAGGTAGAAAAGGAAATCTGTAAGGGCTGAATACTGTTGTGCAGACCACGAGTATCCCGAGCAGCTCCCGGCCGCTGGAGCAGCAGGCCCACACCACTCGGGGTTACACGGTGCGCGCCCGCCGCGGCCCCGCAGCCTCCTGCCAGGGCGCCGAGGGCGGAGCGGCGCCGGAGCCCTCCTCACGCAGAGGCACGGCCGGTCCTCCGCGGACACCGGGAACTCGCTCATCGCCTGCACAACGCTGGTCGAACGACGGTCCCTCATTCCCCGCCACACGGTGTTCATTACGAGTCCCAGCCAGCCAGTGCCGGCGACCAGAAGCGAGCCGGGCCGC
>VYXH01005916.1:180316-190651 GCA_013397275.1 Burhinus bistriatus
GGAACGGGCGCCCGGCCCGGCGGAGGGGTGCTGAGGGGCGGCACCTCGTGGCGGGGCGGGGGGGAGCCGCAGTGGCCGGGAAGCCCCAGGCCCGCTGGCGGATCCCCGCCGTTCGCGGGTGGCGTGCCTCCAGCTCTGCCGCTCCGTGCGCGATCCCGCCCGTTGGCAGCCTGCGCGCTGCCGGTGCGGGGGGGGCGCGGCTGGGGACGCGCGCCTGACCCAGAGCCCCGGAGGCGGGGGCTGCCCGGTAAAGGCGTCCCGCTGTGGCGAGGTCCGGATGTGTTCCTTGGGCCTGGCAGCACTGGGCATCGTCGGCGCAAAGGGGAAGGGCGGACGCCCGACTCCTGTTGCTTCCCTTGTGGCGGGCGGGCCGATCGCGTGGCAGATGCCAACTTACTGCAAGACTTAATCCAGCCACAAAATTTGCTTTTCTTAAGTGACGAAGTAGAGAGGCTAACATCAGCTTTTGGGTTAGGCGCGCTGAGCAGCTTTTTCCAGGGGTGTCAGTTGCCGTTTAAAGGAGCTTTGCATTTTAGGGGCAGCAGACTGTGCTCCAGTTAGCAGCGCTGCTTTAGCCGAGGATTCGGCAGCACCGTCACCGATTTTTGTGTGCAAGGATCAAATAGCTGACTCAGAAGACCCTGAAGCTATGTGGGCTGTTTGAATTTGTCACTTTCAGGTTTTTTGTTTGTTTTTTTTTTTTTTTTACTTATTTTGATATTATGGAGAACATTTTTTTCATTGAAGCTGTGATTTAACTGCAGGAAAGTTCTTTGAGCCAAAACTTTGGATCATTTCGGTCTTCCTCTTATTTTTTTACCTCTAATGGTGTCTTTTGAGTGTTTTTTAATGTAAAAACTAAATATCTGACTGAATCAAACTTTGTTTGATGTTCCATTTTGTAACTGTTAAGCCCACTTCCAAATTAGTAAACCATTTTTTAAAATACTCAAGTATTTGAGGTATTCAGTTCTGCAGATCATAGCTTGTGCATTAACATAAAAGACTGGAAATGGCACCTTGAGTTTCCAAGCCCCTTTCACTCTTCTCATGGCCACCAAGCCATGAACGCGTTCCCATGGTGGTTTGCAGGCAGACAGAAGTGTTCATTTTCTTTTTCTAAACAAGGCGTTTGTGGCCAGCCTTGAACTGGAAGAGCCTAGAGCTGAGGCTGGTGTGGGGCTGAATCAGAGCAAGCAGGCCATAGTGGGTGGCGTGGTTGCCTGCATGAATTTGCAGTCCTTATTCTGCTAATGAGGCCATGCCATTTCAGGTCTGGAACAGGCTTATCTGCCTACTCAGCACTAGCAGAGGGAGTGTCTACTGTGAGAGACTAGAAATATCTCTAATCTCATTCCATTAGTTTCCAAGTTGCACTCTCCAGCAAAGCTCCCTCAAAAAAAAAAGAGGCCATTGCCTGTCCCTGTTCTAGTGCACAAGGGTGACAGACTAAAGGTAGCCTGAATTCTTTGGGGACAAAATATATTTCTAGCTCCACTGCTGAAACAGATGAATCTTTCATTTGAAGTTTTTCAGAATGTTTCCCCCAGTGGAAAAGTTCAGCCAGAACTTTGAAGGTTTGGCAAAGTTACAAGCAAGGAAGATCTTTGAATGGAACCAGTGTTGGGCAACTGTAAGAGGTGGTGCTTTCAGGCTCACCTGTCACTGGTTATCCTACCCTGGGGCTCTCTGCCTTTCTTTTTCTCATGAAATATATTTTTCCTCATGAACTGGTTGGATGGTTGCATCCAGAGGGTAGTGGTCAATGTCCAGATGGAGATCGGTGACAAGTGGTGTCCCTCAGGGTCTGTATTGGGACCAATACTGTTCAATATCTTCATCAATGACATAGACAGTGGGATCAAGTGCACCCTCAGCAAGTTTGTGGATGACACCAAGCTGAGTGGTATGGTTGACACACCTGAGGGACAGGATGCCATCCAGAGGGACCTGGACAAGCTTGAGAAGTGGGCCTATGTGAACCTCACGAGGTTCAACAAGGCTAAGTGCGGGGTTCTACACCTGGGTCATGGCAACCTCTGGTTGGGAGGATGAAGGGATTGAGAGCAGTCCTGCCAAGAAGGACTTGGGGGTACTGGTGGATGAAAAGCTGGACATGAGGCGACAATGTGCACTCGCAGTCCAGAAAACCAACCATATCCTGGGCTGCATCAAAAGAAGCGTGGCCAGCAGATTGAGGGAGGTGATTCTGCCCCTCTACTCCACTCTGGTGAAGACCCCACCTAGAGTACTGCATCCAGTTCTGGAGCCCTCAGCACAGGAAAGACATGGACCTGTTGGACCAAGTCCAGAGGAGGACCACAAAAATGATCAGAGGGATGGAACACCTCTCCTGTGAAGACAGGCTGAGAGAGTTGGGGTTGTTCAGCCTGGAGAAGAGAAGGCTCTGGGGACACCTTATAGCAGCCTTCCACTACTTAAAGGTGGCCTACAGCAAAGATGGGGACAGACATTGTAGCAGGGTCTGTTGCGATAGGATGAGGAGTAATGGCTTTAAACTAAAAGAGGGAAGATTTAGACTAGATATAAGGGAGAAACTTTTTACAATGAGGGTGGTGAAACACTGGAACAGGTTGCCCAGAGAGGCGGTAGATGCCCCATCCCTGGAAACATTCAAGGTCAGGTTGGACGGGGCTCTGAGCAACCTGATCTAGTTGAAGATGTCCCTGCTCATTGCAAGGGGGTTAGACTAGACGACCTTTAAAGGTCCCTTCCAACCTAAACTGTTCTATGATTTATTAAATAGGATTATCAGTTGGGGTTTTTTTGTGTGTAACTGTACAATATTAATACTCTGTACTAATTTACACTTCTATTTACAGTGTTTCCAAGATTTTGGAAGAAGCATTTCAAAATAAGCATGTGCTATTATTTCCTATTATGGGGGGAGGGGGGGCAACAAACAATTATGGCTTTTATTGAGCTGCTTTAGAAGAGAGAGAAATGTCTCATGTTGAGAAGATTTTTTTTTTTCCCTCTTATAATTTCTTTCAGGTTTTCTGTCGTTGGGTGTTGCAGCATGCATTGCAACTATTCCTGTGTGCATCAGTTCCTTGCCTTTCAAAGCAAACTTCAGGGAAAAGATAATGCTTTAATGTGAATAAGGAAACACAAGAGATGAAAGAAAATCACTTGTGTCTAAGCTTATCCTGCAGTCTTCCTTCCCTTCCCCCTTTTTTCCTGTTACTGGACTGGGTTTACTGGTTTAGTTTTTCGCTGGGGTGATGGGAGAAGCTTTGTTTTAGGTAGCACAGAGGAACTCCTCAAACTCCCTAAACCTCATCTCAGTGCCAGGAAGTGTCTTACCAGATATGCTTGCTCCCCCAGGTGTCCAGAAGTGGTCCTCAAAGTCTTGGATCTTTTACTTCAGGTTTGTTTCATGATGGAGACAGTGTTGAAGTCTCACTGTGATGAACAGCACCCTCATCAGGCTGAAGACTTCCACGGAAAGAATGAGCAGAACAGCAAGCTTTCAGGTATGTGCTAAAATAGAGACCGCTAACATGATGTTTTGTTGCTGACATGCATCGCTTCAGGAAGTTTCAGCATCAATTATAAGCTTGTCCGTATATGGCCCTATTGTATAAAGAATTAATGAAATGAAAACGTTTGAGGTTGCTTTTGATTTTAAGCTTATTCCTGCTTTCCATGTGTTACAAAATTTCAGCAGCGGTAGTTTGTTACAATTAGCTAACCCTACTATTTATTTATTACAGAATATGTTACTATAAGAGGATAGCAGAATTTCAAAGAGGTAGTCCTTGAGAATAAAATTATCTGACCAGACAAGTACACAAAAATAGTATTTTTCTTTTTAACCTATAATCACCAGGCTTATCCTTAGATTTCTTTAGATGTGTCCGTGTGCATAAAAACACTGTTCTTGCTGAACTACGAACATGTGTTCTGATAGGGTTTTTCTTGCTCATTTTTGGGGCTCTTTGTGAATGTACTTCAATCTGGACTTTCTGTACAATGCTTGCTCAGCAGCTGTGGATGGTCAGCCAGCTTATCTAGAATGACTACTGATTTTCCTAGAAACAGTCATCTTCTGTCAGTCGCCTGCACATCCATATCCAGAATTACATAGAGTGATGCTGAATAATGTTTCATTTTCTCGCTTTGCAAATCCTTTTCATTCGAGGAAGTAAAGAAATTAAAATCTGCTCACAGAAAATGTTGGATATTATTATTATGCACTGATGGTACAATGACTGTATGTTCTCTATACCCAACTGGGGATTCAGGCACCAGAAGAGAACAGATGATGTTTATATTGCTGTCTATCAACAAGGGCAGTCACTGACTGTTTCTAGCATTTTCTGGGATCTTCCACACAAGAAGCAGTGTTGAGTTACTAAATGCTGTTGGTGCCTTGGGTAGGCACTACTCTGGCCTAGGATCTGCAGCCTGTGTCACCCAGCTGTTAGTGCTCCGATAGCATTAAACTTTTTGCAGGCAGGAACCTGAATTCAGTGTCAGACAAAACGGAGTATTTGGCAGATTTTCTAGCAGTTTTTGGGAGACCTTTTCATGATTGTTAGTATCTACCTTAGGACTGTTAGCCCAGTGGCACAAAGCAACCCAAAACCTGCTATGGTAAGGAAAGTAGAAATCTGATGGTTTCTAAAGATTTAAAAGATGTGCCTTTTGAGCCCTTGTTAGGAGTCTTGGTTCTTGCCAGAGTTAAGTCCTTTTTTCCTAACCAAGCAACTTTACTGACGAAATTCCAGTGCAGATTTTATGTTGTAAGTTACTATCAGTATAATTTTTTTAGTAAAAACTGAAGCTTAAGCAACTCTCATCAGAAGTCAGACTAAAATGCAAGCGTTGGAACAAAACTGTAAGTTGCTTTATTTGCAGCAGGTTAGATAGCAAACTAGTTCTAAGCAATGTTGTTCTAACAGACCCTGTTAGAACTGTATCACTGTTGAAAACAATTTTCTAGCTCTGTCCTGTGGCTGCTGACCTCTTGGGATGGAGTTTGTGTCAGATGTTTCAGAACCCACTAGCAGGATTATCTGCCTGAGGGGAAAGGCCTATGTCTTTGAGTGATGCGATAACATTTCAGTGTTAAGTTCTTCATAGTTCTGTTACGTGGTTTCACTTCTTAAAGTCTTTGAGTATTCCTGGGGAAAATGGAACACAGTACAAATATGAGCATTTCCCCTTCCTGTATTTCCTGAAGATTTCAGAAAGATTTCTTGAATGTCTTGCATTTGTTAATGTAATACACGAGCATTTCTGTAAAAAGTTGAAATTACGGTGCAAACTAACTGGAAATGCCACTTTCTAAATGATAAAGCTTTTTATCAACAATTCTTTTTTAGTGACAAAGCAACAAGAATTACAACAGTAATAGATAAAGTTTTTAATATAATTTCTGAGTACAGTGGCAATATGAATGCTATCAATTAAAAAAAATGTTATCTAGTAACTTCCTGAATTTTTAGTGTTATTTTCAACGTAAATTTTTAGTATATTGACAGGAAAATGAAGTGATTCCTCAAACTTTCAATTTCCTACTTTTCAAGATGTTTAACTTACTCTGGCTCTGTAATATTTGGGAATAACTAGAATAACTGTACAGTTGACCAGTTTTCCTTAGCCTTTTCCTTCGGGGATTATTAGACACAGGGTCCTTTACATCTTGACTGTTAGTACAAGCCTGGTCATTTTTATCCTAGGATATTTTTTAAGTTTTTAAATATGATCGCTAGCAGAACTGATTAACCTTTCACCTGTATTTGTTGATCAAAACAGTATCTTAAATGAATGTTAACGGTTTTGGTGTGTAGCATAGAGGGTTTTTTTCATTCCTGAAATATGCACCCTGAAATGACTTAAAAGAAAATAACTTGGAGAAGCAGAGGGAACAACTTAAAGGAAAAAAAAATAAGTAAATGGATAGTAAGAGAGGCAGCAGACTTCAGTACTCAAAAGTCTTTTTAGTGTGTTGTTTTTTATAAATTTCTGAAATAAAAGTTAACTACAACTTGAATTACCAACTAATGTATTGGGCTTTTATCAGGAAGAAATGGTTCCTTAGGCAGACTTAAGATTTTGTTGCTGTATAAAGTGAGCTAACATAGAAGGCTGGGGATGCATGCTAATCTATACTTTGTTTCTAGCATATCAGTGCTGTTTTGAAAATAATTCTCATTGCTTATGACTTACTGTCCTGGTAAAACATAGTACATTTTTATATATACAATGCAATTTATATATTTATGTTAAATATAAATTATTTCTCATTTTTAGGGTGAAAAATGTATACACATTTTTTCCATCCATTTGATTGACTTTCCAAATACCAGTTTGTGCTTACTTCTGTATAATAAAATATTCTTTACCCCTGCTTTGCAGGGGGTGACAGAAATTAGTCACAGCCTCTACATACTTCATCGCTTCAAAAGAAGTCGATTCTTATGCAGGGTATGGAGAACGCAAACTACAAGGATTTGTAAACTGAATGGAAAACTGCATAATTTTTTTAAATAATACAGTACAACATCCTTGTTATGCCATCTAGTGATTGCAGCACAAAGTGCAGCAATCTAAATGCAGAGCAAACATTTTTTGGTGTTTACTATTTTAAGTAACAGTGTGAAAGATTGCTTTATTGATCTTAAAAAAACAAAACAAAAACAAACAAAAAACCAACAAAACCCAAACCCAAACAAAAACACTTAAAAAAATGCTTTTCCTACATTTTTGATTTGCATCCCATGGATGTGCTCCTGTGCTTACAACTATATCATTTTGTCTTTTATGAAATTGATGTTGGAAATCTCATGAAAATATTTATCTGATGTCTTACTAACTAGAAGGCTTTTACCCTCTCAGGAACTGCTAGGTGGCAGATAAATTTAAAAAAAATATTTTTTTTTTCAAATGCTGCAGCTTATAAGGGAGTGTGATGAAGAACAACAATATCAAGTATGCAGATGGTAATGTCAGCAGGGATAGATACCCGTCTGCTGTTTTTTCTTCCGTTTATGTCAATTCACAGTCCTATGAACTGAAGTGTGATTTGTGATCTCAAATTTACATCAGATATTGAATCAAGCAATAAAATTCATAACTTATTTTCCCGATTCTTTCCACAGCAGGAATAAAAAAAGATATTGAAAAACTTTATGAAGCAGTGCCACAGCTAGTAAATGTGTTCAAAATTAAGGAAAAAATTGGAGAAGGTAAATGTTTTATTTTAGCTTGTTTAGCATTGGATTTCCTTTGGTATTTCTAATTTAAATTATGTTCCCTATTATCCCAATATATGCAATTTAAGCCAAATGCCATTTTGATTTACTTCTTGCTCTCTGTAGGAGTTCTAATACGTTGCTGAGCATGTAGGTGTGTTAATTAGGGACATTTTCAAGATATTTTACTTGAAAATCTGGTATGTTAAAGCCTTTCAAAAACCCAGCATTCCAGTTCCAACGACTAAAAATTTTTGAGGTAGATTTGAGTAAATAAGTCTTAACACTCCATTCTTTTTATTTACATGAGAAATCTGTTTATATGCAGCTGTGTTTTGACATATTTTAACTGCTGTTCCTTAAGTTGGCTTTGTTTCCACTGAAACCCCGTGGGCAGAACTGGAGGGGGAGACTGAAAGATTATAGCTGCTTTATTTTAAAAAAAATACTTTAAGACATACAGTATCAAATTTTAGAACACTTGTATACACCTTGCCTTCAATAGATACTATTGCAGATACCTCCAATAAATGTTAGGCATGACTATAAGTAGATTCTTAGGTATTTCTGAGTGTGGGATCTCAGCACTTTCTGGAACTTTACCCATTTGAGCTCTGAAATGCTTTGTGACACTTCACGCTTTTAAATGAAGATGTTGATAAAAAGCTGGACTATTGTACAACTGTTTTGTGATGGAATACCTGTGATTGCAGGCTAGATGGCTAAAAGTTTTTGTCTCAAAAAAACCCCAAACCAACAAACCCTCCAAAAACCCCAGCTCTGTTCACCACAGCAATACAAAATTTCAAAAACAAAACAAAAAGGAGTTCTGCCTATCATAAAAATGATGGTATAATTAAACAAAATATCTGGTTATGAATAGTGCACTGATTTTGCTCTTGGGAGCAAACAATGCTTTTCAAAAATACCACTTGCAGTTCTGCAGCATTATGAGAAAACAGGCTTCAACTTAGGATTCCACTCTGGAGTCACTTTCATTTTAGAAGTTCTCACCACCAAAAATAATGTCTTAAGTCAACTTGGTAACCCTTGTTGTTTTAATCAATTCTACTGAATGTATGGGACTCTAGGTTTTGGTTTTGTTTGTTTTTTTTTTTAATGACTGCAAGAAGTATTTAGTGGTTTTGCTGGCATTTTGATGTATGTATGCACTTACACACTGTTGAACTAGCATGATGCAACACAATACTTAAAATGTAATTGAAAGTAATTTGTACTGTTTATCTATATAGAAGTATGTTCAGATATCTCAGATCATTAGGAAAAATTAACCTCCTAAGAGGTGTATTAGGATATCCTTAAAATTAAATGAGTGGGTAAGTTTATTGTAGTCTGAATACTCCCTTTCTCAAATGAGTCTATCATGTTCTGTCTCTGCGGTAATGCTCTGGGCAAACAAATAGTAAAGTTACACATCGTGGGAGAAGTCTTACTTTATAGATAAGGTTAACAGAATTAGGAAAAATGTAGCAATTTCAGAAGTGCTTTGAATAGCAAAGGCAGTGCTTTCCAGATTAGCATTATATAGCCCACTTACATCGTAGGGAGAGAAGAGTTAGATGTCAGATGAAAGTAAGCTACCTAAACAAGAAAGCAAATCAAAGATAGGAAATTTACATTCAAAGAGCTCTGTGTCCCAGGCAAGTTAGACAGTGTTACATTTGCATTTTTACTGACATAAAAAACTTGTATACAAGATCACTGAATTCAGTAGTAGAAAAAAGGAACGGCATTTTTCTCTTCTAGAATCTGCTTTTGATGTAGTATCAAGTATACTGCAGGATTGTGAACAGTTAGATCACTTCTGTAAAAATCTGAATTGACCTAATTAAAAATGCCAAAGACTCTGGTTTTTTCCCTTCATTACAGGTACTTTTAGTTCTGTTTACTTGGCCACAGCACAACTACAAACAGGATACGAGGAAAAAATGGCTCTGAAACACTTGATTCCAACCAGCCACCCTCTGCGAATTGCGGCTGAACTTCAGTGCCTCACAGTAGCAGGGTACATAAACAAAAAAATGGTGACTGTCATGACTGAACCGCTCAACATTGTCTCACTGTTCTGTATTTATTTAAGCTTTGGCACTTCACTTGCTTTTTTTTAAACCACAGAAACGTATATTCTTTTTATCAATAGCAAATAAGAAATGGATTGTCTTACCTGAAAGGGATGCCCCTTTCTGCTAGTCTCAGTGTATGGATGGTGCTGTATTTTCCATCTGAGAAGTTCTACGATGTATCTCTGAGACAACAAAAATCCCAGTTCTGAAAAGTGTGGAAAAAAGAATCTCCTAATTGCAAAGTGTGGTTTTAGGAATGAATGCTTGTTGCCAGTGCGTTGAATAGCTCCATCTTATAGTAGCTGGTATCATGAAGGTTAGGTCCTAAATTTAATTACAGCAGTAACTACAAACCATGGCCCCATAAATAATCTGTGGACCCCTCACTGCAAATTGCAGAACCCAAATGGAACACAGTAATGAGAGGGAACAGCATAACTCCTGACTGCTACCAAGACTGCTGTCACAATATAAATTAGATTATAAAAGAAAGCCTAACTGAAGTTTTTAAGAAATAAAGGAAAATAAACATCCATCTTCTGGTCTTTATTCAGTGACATTACTTTTCTTCTAGGGGACAAGATAACGTTATGGGAGTTAAATATTGCTTTAGGAAGAATGATCATGTGGTTATTGTTATGCCATACCTGGAACATGAATCCTTCTTGGTGAGTCCCAGACTCTTTATGTGTAGTAAAACTTTTCAATTAAAAGCAGTTGCATAATTACAGTATCCAAATAATCTTTCAGGACATTTTGAATTCTCTTTCCTTTGAAGAAGTGAGAGAATACATGTTTAATCTGTTTAAAGCATTAAGGCGCATTCATCACTTTGGTATTGTTCACCGTGATGTCAAGCCCAGTAACTTCCTCTACAACAGGCAGCTAAAAGAGTAAGTCCAGATGACCATATTGTGATCTCGTTTGGGGGTGTGTGCCTTGGCAGAACAGAGTCAATTGGGCTTTTTTCCTTCAGCTGTATAATGTGTGCTTAAGTAATAAAGCTAAAAAAGATTTTTTTTTTTTTT
>VYXH01005916.1:190698-333283 GCA_013397275.1 Burhinus bistriatus
TTTAAATTCGTAAAATTTCTTTCTGTGTTTGGGGATTTGAGGAGAGGAGGAATGTTTTTTTTTCATACTTAATGTAATATCTGCCTCATAGAGTGATAAGTACCTGAAAAAATGAAGATTTTACTATTGAGTAAAAGTACTACATTTTTGAATACGAAGGAGAAGAATAAAATTGGTTGTTGTGGGTTTTTGTTTGTTTGTTTGTTTTTAATAAGGTAATAGTGATTTGTGGTGCACAGACTGATATTTGTAAATTTTTACTCATGGATAGAGTAAAACCAATGCAGATGAGATAGCTGGATTTGGACTGTTTTCACCTTCATTGAATTAATGTTTGTAACTAGTATGGTTGGGTTTTTTTGCCTGCAAGTTACAATATTTAAAGACTGTAAAAAGTGAGATACTGCTTTTTTTGTGAAGAGCTGAAACGGATAGAATAAGGTACTGTTTCAGTGATAGCAGTCCTACAGCTGTATTGGTGAGTATTGAGCTATGTACAATTGAGACATTAAGGTACTGGAGCATGTCCAAAGAAGAGCAACGTAGCTGGTGAAGGGTCTAGAGAACAAGTCTTATGAGGAGCAGCTGAGGGAACTGGGGTTGTTTAGCCTGGAGAAAAGGAGGCTCAGGGGAGACCGTATCGCTCTCTACAACTACCTGAAAGGAGGTTGTAGTGAGGTGGGTGTTAGTCTCTTCTCCCAAGTAATAATTGGTAGGACAAGAAGAAACGGCCTCAAGTTGCGCCAGGGGAGGTTTTGAGTGGATATTAGGAAAAATTTCTTCACCAAAAGGGTTGTCAAGCATTGGAACAGGCTGCCCAGGGAAGTTCTTGAGTCACCATTTCTGGAAGTATTTAAAAGATGGGTAGGTGTTGCACTTAGGGACATGGTATAGTGGGGCTCGGCAGTGGTAGGTTTACAGTTAGACTCGATCTTAAAGGTCTTTTCCAACCTAATGATTCTATGTAGTGGAAGTTTGTAGGGGAGATTTGATTATATTTTGCTAGTCCACAAGCTCAAAAATTTGAGAAACACAGATTTATTTATTTGTTTTTAAAATCTGTCAAATTGAATTCGTACTTTTGTTTTGCTCTTCTAGCCTTGGTTTGAGCCTTAATCTCTACTTTGGGTATGGAAGCCATGGAGTTGAGTTTGTCTGATACCCAGAGACAGCTGGATTGCCTCTGTGCTGGTTGTAACAAAAAATAATTCTTTTAAACACAGGTCTGAAGTGTGAAATCATGTAGTCTTACCTGTTTGAAGACTGAAGAAAATTCCAGTAGTATTACTTGAAGTCTGGCAAAACTCTGTGTTGTTAGTCTTGTCTGTCTTCACTGCTACATTTGTGCCTCTGTCCATGGGAATCCTGCAAGGGTCAAGTCACTTGTACTTGACTGTTCGCTGAAGGTTTGGAGCTGTAGGACTAGAGGAATCCCAGAAAGGAGTTGCTGGGAATGTTTGGGGTTTTTTTTAACACCATTGGAGAAAGTAAGCACTTGAGAAGATTTTGGGACAAGAAACAATGACATAAGATGGGTATAGGGTAAAAACATCAATGGAATAGGTAAGATAGGTCAAGAGGAGGAGAAGGAGGAAAATAGGAGTCTGATGCTGGCAACAGTACAGATAAACAACATATTGAGTAAAATGTGAAAGAAAGTAAACAAGTAATGAATAGTAAATTGAACTGATTGATGGATGCTTTGTGATTCCTGATTCTAAATTTGTGTCTTTCAGGTATGCCTTGGTAGATTTTGGCTTGGCACAAGGAACCCCTGATACGAAAATTGAACTTCTCAAAACTACCCACTCTGAAGACCAGCAGGGAAGTTGTTCGCAAAATAATCCCACCATAGCCTTGGGAAATGGGGTTTCTGTCAGTGTCACAGCATCTAAACAGATAGCTCAACAGTCAGCCTCAAAAGCAGCTGATAAAAGGTCCAGCTCACTTTCAAAAATGCAGATTAAACAAGGAAGAGGAGGAAAGGTTCTCAGTCTTTTTCATTACTATTGTTGTATGCTTAATGTATTAATTCATCCAACAGGGGGAGATGTAATACCTGAACAAAAGTTGTGCATGCGTGTCTGGCAGGATCCTAATGTGATGCACAGAATCACAGTTTTCATATCAAAGTGGCTAGTTTTATGTAATCCTATTGGCATCATTCATCATCTGTTAGATATAATACAAT
The DNA here is from genome assembly GCA_013397275.1 of Burhinus bistriatus. Lineage (NCBI taxonomy): Eukaryota > Metazoa > Chordata > Aves > Charadriiformes > Burhinidae > Burhinus > Burhinus bistriatus. The sequence goes on from VYXH01005916.1 coordinate 192,890, forward strand.
GCTGAAGGTTGTACAAAACCCTAGCATGGGTTACTATTTAGACAGCCTTAAATGTTTTTTTAAGTGGCATGTACTGTGGAACTCCTCCCCAAGCCAATAATTATTCATCTATGTTTAGTTACTTAGTTGCATAACAAATGCAGTACAGATGACATTCAGATTGTCTTGGGGCAATTCTGAGGTGTGATTCGTTTTGTAAGCATGTTTGCTGTTCTGTCTAGACCATGTTTTCTTCATCCACAGTAAACTGATGCCCGAAAATGACTTACCATGCAGCTGTTCTTGTTTTATGTCACTTCACACTTTTTTTTTTTTCTCCCGAACTGTCAGTATCCAGCTGACTGTGTGTTAGATAGGATCCTTATTGTCCTTTTTGTTGGTATTGTAGGAGGATTCTGCGCACCATTCTGTCCAGCGCTCTGTCTTTGGAGAGAGGAATTTCAATGTCTATAGTTCCCCATACCAGGAGAACTCGGGTACAAAAGTAAGAAGTATGACTCATCAGTAAGAGCAACCTGTTACATATTTGAAAAATTATAGAACTGGTTGTTCTGTAAGACAGGACACTACTCCAGGATGCTGGGGAACGTAAAGATTTTTGAGCAGATTTTTAAGTGTGTCTTTGCTGAAAAGCTCAAAGAACTTTTCATTTCTGTTTCAGTCCCTTTTGAAACTGTTAAGGAGCTAGTTATGTAGCTGTCTTCCTAGCTGATCTTGTTTGTATGCTAAATTAATCTTTTTTCCTACACATGTATCTGTGCAACTAAGATATACTTAGCTTGTGAAACTTTTTTTTTATTTTGCAGTTGAAGCTGGAGAGAAAACTTGTAATAAATATTTTTCTGTACTTTTTGTAATTAGTATTTAATATGACAAGGTGGAAACCCCAATTAAATTAAAGGGTTTGGCCAACAGTCATCATCTTAAGTTAGTGCCTGGGTGTTGCTGTGGCATTTCATATACATTGTTTTTATTCTCACGTTGAATCAAAAGAATTCTTGAAACATTGTCTTAACTTGGAAAATACTTGTCTTGTAGCTTCAGAATATCTAATATGTATATTGGTTTTTAGTAAATGCTGAAAAATATTTTCTGAAGGGGAAGGCGAGGAAATCAGGATATTTAGAAAGCTCCAGTGTCTGTTTTATAGATGTTGTGATATTGTTAGAATTGTTTGCTGTCTTCTGTTCCAAAATTGCAGCTTCTTGCTGATGAGTACCCATTCAGTCTTAGTATTTTAGGAACTGGCCTACCTTTGTAAAGGGAAGCTTCTTAAATATGTCACCTTCTGTAAAATATCTACATTGCAGCTCATAAAACAGTCGAAGATGATAGATGTTTCATCTAGGAAGTTAGTAACAAAGAAGAAGATCACTTCCACCAAAACAGTGAGCAATGGGGCAGCCAGGAAAGCTGCCAGTGGTTGTCCCTCAAACCTGACCTGTGACTGCTATGCAACGGATAGAGTTTGCAGTGTTTGCCTTTCAAGGTAATGTGTTTTGATAGTGTTGTAAAATTGTCTGCTATGCTGTCAAGCAAGGTCAGAAACTTAGATTTACTAGGCAGCTGATTTAGTAGGTAAAAGATAGGATTTGATCTGCGCAACCCTTAAAACACTGAGTATGTTCTTTTTAAACAAGAATAGTTCATGGAATTCATGGAATAATTGGTTCACTGCTAACTGCACCAAGAAAAAATAACTGTTAATGATTTTTTTGTTGTTATATTTAATTATCCACCTAGGTGTGTTGTTAATGTTAATTGCTTGAGTTAGTTACAACACTTAGAGAAGACAATACATGAATCTGTCATTAGTAGTTACATAGTAGACCTAAATCATGCCAACGTTTTGCATTCTGGAAATCATGAAATGTAGAATAAAAAGGAAACATGATTGTTTTGTATTTGTTCATTTAAAAATAATATTTCAGTTTTAATAATAGACAGGTTAGCTAATCTTAATAACTCAGTTCAACTCCATCCCTCTGCAGTTAGTTTTGGTTATGATCTACTATTGGCTTTTATCCACACATTAAGGAACACAGATTAATGTAGAGAATTCTGCTTACTAGGCATAGTCATGAAACCATGGGGTCCCTCTCTCCCCAGACTGTCAAAATACAGTGATATCAACTTCATTTCGGAAATATGAAACACGAGGAATTTGCCGCACTCAAAAGAGAAGTGGCCCATAGAAGGAAGGCACTTTAAGCCATACAAGAAAGCTCTGGGAAGTTTTGTTTTGTTTTAAGTAATCTCACACCTTTTAGTTAATCTAATCTAACAAAAAGTAAATTCTTGTCAACACTCAGAAATCACAGAGTGAACCTTAGTTTGCTGTGGACTAGTACAAGCCAGAGCATCCACATTCAAGGATCTAGTGCATTTTTTTGCCTTTGGTTAATTAGTCTCAACCTTAGTTTCCTATGAAAACAAGCCTTTAGCAAAAATGATGCTGCTGTTGAATGAAACTCAAAAAGGCTATTGTGAGTGAAGTATGCAATAAGTATTTCTATGGTATTACTTTATGCTAGATAATATAATAAAAATATAATAATATAATAGATAATATAATAAGGCTATTATCTCATGCAACATAATAATTTCATGCTAGATAATAATAAGATGCTTCAAACTTCTGTAAAACTTGAATAAGGCAGGGTTAGGCTGTTGACACACCTTACACAAGTATATTTTAAAAATAATATTAAGTGTTATAATTAGAACTTACTTACCAACTTCTATATTCTAAGCATGTTTGTCTCTTATCACAAGGTGTCAACAAGTTGCTCCCAGGGCAGGAACACCTGGATTCAGAGCACCAGAAGTATTAACAAAGTGCCCCACTCAGACCACAGGTACTGCACAACAGACTTAAACTAATACCTTTTTTTACGTTTTGACCTTTCTCATTTATGCGCATGACACTGTCTTTTTTATGGGAGGGTTTTTGTTTACAAGTAAATTTCATTTTGTCATCCCTTCTAACACTTATCAAGCATTTCCTGATTTTAATTAAAAGTTTATTATTCAGAGTAAGAATAAGTTAGGAATATTTTTCCTGTGTTTAAAACTTGAATATGTCTTTATTCATTTGAGGGGTAGTGCCATATGCAGAAGCTGAATAGGATGTGTTTTAAAAGAAAACAGAGTTGTAATTTTTATCAGGTTTCTTGCCGTATTAGCTTATTTATTTACATAAAATCTTGAATAAATCTTGATGAGACAACATACTTTACACTTTTCTAGACAGATTGTCATATATAGTTTGCTGTCATAGCAGGCATAGTTAATGGTATAAGTGCAAATGTGTTTTGGAAAGCATTGGCTAATACTTTTTATCAATTTGTTTTCCTTTTTGCTAGTGCTTTAAATAGCTGGTCTGGAAATGTCAATTTTTCCTTAGTAAATTTTTAATTTCTTGAGGTTAAAAACTCTCAAGTTAATAAGTTTCAGTAGTCTGGGTAAATATCAGAGCAGAGGGATGGTTAATGCATTAGCTGATGCAAGTAGGATGGAAGAGGTTGTGCCTACCTGCAGAATGGAGGACCAATAAAAGCAAAGTTACCTGTTAAACATTTGGTATGTGACCAGGAGTTTTGACTTACGAAAAGGGGGATAAATACAAATGTCCTCAAAAATTGGATTTAAAATAACAGTTTTTAAGCCACTTTTTTGCTGAATACCTTTTGAGAAAATTGTCAATTTTCAGTACATAAAGTGTGTATACACACTCAGAATAGACAACAATATGTTTGACCAGCTTATCCCTAGATAGCTTGATGTTATTTGAAACAACATCTGTGCTGTGGGTATGACTGGGATTTCAAGAGGTATGGCAGCCTGTTTGGAGTTACTGTGCCTGTGCTGTAACAGCCAGCTTTATGGGGTAGAAGACATCCAGAAATCCAGGACAAGTTTAGACAACCTCTGAATCTGTCTAGACAGAATTTAGGCAGAAAGAAGACATACCTAGGAAATCTTGGCCACATGCTAGTGTTAAATATGCTTTCAGATGGTTTTCTGTTCTCTAGGGTAACGGAGAACAGGATTACAGAAAATATGGGTAAATCTGGAAACCCTTGGGTGTGGCAGAGACAGCCCTAAAAGTACTGAGTCAACGGTGCTGAGCTCTTGTAGTATTTCAACAAAGGCCTTAATTAGAACTGGGTGGACTAATACTAATATTTATGACACTATGTTGTATTTGAACTAACGAATCTTCATGTCTGCTTCCATCTGGGACTGCTGTAGTCATCTCCTTATATTCCTGCCAGTCTTACAACTAGTTCTGGTCTCTGTGCTGAGACCAAGTTACCAGCTGGATCCAGCTGACTCTAGCCAAAGCTACCTTAGTGCACCTGACCCAGGTTCACAGTGCAGGGAATATAACCTAAACTCCCAAGCTGACATTATACAGGTCCGTTACACTTTGACTTGGTTTGTCCCTCTGCTCCCAAAGGCATAGAGAGGAATCATGATTTTGATGTCATTGCACAGGATCTTGCAGTCTGCTGATGATCCCAGCTCTACCAGAATTGTAGGGGCAGGACTTACTATCCATTCAGATATATAATGTCTATTAATTTCAGCAAGAGTTAAGTAATTTAACATCTTTAAAGGTCTTTACCTTGATGACTCCAGCTCTCCTGATCACATACTCAGGATGATGCACAACACCTCAAACAGATACTATGATATTTTCAACAGTGAAAAAGTAATACTAAAACTTCTTTTACAGGAACTATGAAGAAGATACAAAATTTTTCCACTGTAAATTGTGCTGAATGGTTTACTTGGATTTTTATTTTTTTAATAAAAGACTTAAAATCTGGTTTTGCAACTGCAGTCAACTCAATACTTTTTTTTTTCCCCAAAGTCCTGTGCTAATAGTGTTTCTAACTAAAATGTCCAAATTAATTACTGCCTCTTTTACTACTTACTTTTTTGAAGAGGAGTAGAATAACTATGGCTTTATTTCCCAACTGTTAATTTTTCTCTTTAGAGTTTGAGAATCCTTCAAACTCTCCTTCGCTTTTCTTGCCATCTCTCAAAATGTGCACCTTAGTGAGCCAAAAAATTATGGCAGACAGGTATTCTCATAACTTTCAGTACTAAAGTTTCCATCATGCTTTGGCATCCATCCCCAGAGTACTCTCTGTACTCTTCATAACACAATGAAAGTGATGAATAACTCTAAGTATTACAGTTCTTAAACTGGCTATCTTGTCAAGTGATTTCATGTTAGAGAGAAACAAAGTTCATAGGCAGTAATAAAAAAATTTCTCTTAATAACAGTAGCAGCCTCGGTCCCAGAAAAATTCAGATTCACATCCATTTGTGAATTATTCTTTATTTATGATCTTTATATAATGTTTTCTTCATATGAAACAAGTAAGTATCAAAACTTGCCAGTATTTCACCCCCTCTTATCCCCCTGGGTAAAACAACCTCAAACATTGTTTTGGTATATTTTAAGTTTAGCAAGTTTATGGAATTACTCATATGAAAAATTCTATGGAAAAGCTTAAATGCTCCCCCTGCATCAAAGCAGGAAATTATTCTTCAATATAATCATAGTAGTTTCCACTGTATGCTGAAGTGTTATCTATGTGACCTGACTCAGTAAGTAATTCAGAACATAACTTTTTCTGATAGAAACTTTTCAGGTCATAATTTCTTTTTAAAGGAAGTTGTGATTTTGTTTGTGATGAAATCGTGAGTTCAGTTATTACTAAGTTTGCTTTCAATTGCAGCAATTGACATGTGGTCTGCAGGAATCATATTCCTTTCTCTGCTCAGTGGACGGTATCCATTTTACAAAGCAAGTGATGATTTAACTGCTTTGGCACAAATCATGACAGTTCGTGGATCCAGAGAAACCATTCAGGCTGCTAAAACTTTTGGTATGCAAACCTTAATTATGGGGAAAAGGGGAAAATGTATGCTTGGTCTGCCATTTAATGCAGAGACTTGCGATCTGTGATTTTTTTTAAAAATTTTTTTTTAACATATACAAATATATTTTTAGGTTTGGGAGTCATTTTGGAGGTAAATCGCACCTTTTGCATGTAAAACACTAAAAATACTAATCTATATTTACAGAGTTTTAAGAATGTTTTGTATTTTTCTATCTTTTATAATTTGTATATGGGATACTTCATGCCATACGTTTCCCAACCTGTCTACTGCCTTTCACTAAGTCAGGGCCATCTGAGGTGAAACATGCCAACTAAGTGTTTTCCACTGGCCTTTGGTTAGAATTCTTGAGGCAGTGTTTCTGTTCCTGCAAAACTTGCCCTGGAGGCTTAAGTCAATATGACTTAATATTTATATGATGTAAACTCTGCTTCCCGCCCCACCCCCAAGAAGGGCTAGTAAAAAAAACAAAACCCAACAGACGGCCTGTTTAAAAACAAAAAAACCAAACCAAACAAACAAAAAAACCCACCCCAAAACAAAATAAAAAACCCTGGAAGCCACAACTGACACAAAACACACAAAAACCTAAAATAACCATTCTCCTAATTGTCTGCAAACCAAATGCTGCAGCACTTGCTACCTGGAAGCGTAACTGACTGAGGTGTAAAAATCAGGGTATCTAATTTTCTTCAGTTCTGTTAAAGTGACAGTGAAATGCAAAAAGATGGTGTGTGTAGGGTGGGTGACAGCCTGTCACTACATAACTTCAAAAACATACCCAAACAGGTTTGTTCTGAGCGGAACTGAGATTATTATCCTTCTGATTTGCTGGGGCTATTGCGGTATAACATGGCTGGTTTGGAGGAGTGGGAGGGTTGGATTTGGGTTTTTGATAGGTTGACTTTTTTTTTTTTTAAATGCTGGTTACACTTCAAGATATGAAGCTTCTCTGAAACAAACTTAGAAGTTACAGTTGCATAGAAAGTATAATAAAATGCCACTTACTGTAAAATTTTTTTTCCTAGGTAAATCAGTTCTATGTACCCAAGTTGTCCCAGCACAAAACTTAAGAACCCTCTGTGAGAAGTTGAGAGGAACAAATAGCAGCTGTAAGAGATCCCATGGTGAGGCGCCCAGCAAGTCTGTAAATGACTCAGCTTTGCCAGTTGCAGTAGACAAACTGTGTGCTCCTGAGACACTCGGAAAACAAATTCAACGTTTGGCAAGCTTTCAGGAAGGTGATGGTTCTTTGGAAATGAAGGCAACAGACATGAAAGGATGGGATCAGGTTCCTGATGAAGCATATGACCTACTTGATAAGCTACTAGACTTAAACCCTGCAACAAGAATAACTGCAAAAGAGGCTTTGCTGCATCCTTTTTTTAAAGACATGAGACTCTGAGAAGATACTGTATTCTATTATTGCTTTCATATGTTTTATGTGGAAATGAAGTACTGAGGTAGTTTTACCTTGCTGCCCTCAACATTTATGCTCATTGAAATACTGTCACACTGTGCACAGAACTACTGAAATTGTCTTGTACAATTAGACTGCAAATGTAAGTTTACTTTAAGAAATACTTGCAGATGTAACAGTTACATAAACATCACTAACATGGTCTTATCCTAAGACACTTCTGAGGGGTTATTGCTGTGCATACCTTTCTCCAAGAAAGTTAACTTTGATCAAAAACTACAAAAAAAAAAGTTTCACAAGCTCTATGCTTAATTCTCAAGCTATTCCCTTAAAATTTACAAATTTGCCTTAAGGTATGACTGAAATAAGAAAGTGCTTGAGAGCCTTTTTTCCATACTTGCATGTCTCTGCTTTGTTCCTGATTAGTACATGGGGGACTGAAAATGGAACAGAGTGTTTTAATTTTGTTCAGACTATTTTCAGAGAACAAACAGTATTACTTTGGGAGTGTTGCTAGAGGAGAGGCCAGGTGCTGGAGGTTATATCATCAAAAGAAAAGTGTAACTTTTAAAAGTACATTTTTGTTCCTCTCTGGTCTCTCCTAGTTAGGCAATAGTAATAAACACAATTACTCATTTTGCATAGCCCACATTTCCTCAATGCCATGGATAGCTGTCAATATTCAAGAGCTACTGCCTTCTGAATGTCTCACGTGACATGCATAGGTTTGATTTCTGTTATGGAAATGGATTTTTTTAAGGAATGTCTGTTAAATAAAGGATTTGTTTTTATAACTTCAGAAGATTGTCTAGAGATGCTTCTATAAAATTAGTCAGGTAAGGTTTTCCTGTGGCATGTTTCTGTTCAGGAAGAATTATGCACGTTTGTTTCCTGCATGAATTCCTCAGTGATAGAAAACACTTTTCCGATAGCTCTAGTGTATATGACTGTCATAGTGGAAGTATCTTAATTATCGAGGAAGTCTTACCACAGAGTTAGAAGCCAGCTATTGTCTGGTCCTAAGTAGGAAAAACAACCTTAATAACCTCTAACCCTGTACATTCAATGTGCAAAGTAAGTTACATGATTTTCAGCAGAAGTTACTCTAAACCCCTTGATAATTCTGGAGACTGAAACATAATACAGTGTTTTTCCATGTACATTTCTTGAAATGCTAATGGAGTTGTTGCTATAGGAGGTTATAAGCCATTCTGAGAAAAGATTGACTGCTTTGATAACTTTTGTATAAGCCTTCTCATATGAGCTGGTGGTTATGATAGCGCAAAGGTCCTGACAGGGCTGGGGCTGAAAAGACATTATTTGAATAGATTCAAAATCTTGAATACATAGAAAGCGATGGTAATGTTGCTCTGTTCCTGGCATCAGCTGTTAGAGAAAAATATTTGCAGATGTCAGAATATTGATTGCAGAAAATCTTGAAACCCACAAGACCCTGGGGCCCAGGTCTTAGTAATTTTTGCTGTTTATATAATTTCAACACAGCACGTCACTGAGAAATTATTTATCTAAAGGAACCGTGGCCAAATTTGGCAAGCAATGCTGTCTGCCAGTGTCTGCAGATGTATTGTTTCCTCCTACGTTCACTCATGCTGTCTATGGTCTTAGGAGAGCACTAGCTGACAACAAGCAAAAATATGTCAACTATCTATTGTGAACTTTCTAAACGACTTCAGCTTTTTAAGCTTTCCTGCTAACCACAGCATTAAGCAGCTCCTTGCAGCAAGCAGTAAAACAATTAACCACTGCATAAGTTTAATAGCCAAAAAGGGAAAATCACTGCTAACAGTGTTTTTACCAAAACATTAAGGGTAAATAAAATTCTGCAAGGAACAATGCTAAGCTTAGCATATTCCATAACAAGCTAGAAGAACACGTTATTCCTTCTTCCAGAGTACTATTTATTTCAAACCTGGAGAGGTTTTTTTTTTTTTTTTGGAGGGGAAGGATAAAGTGAAAAGAAAAATGTGTTTGAACAAGCATATGCTTACAAAGTATTTTTTGTAGCACTCTACAAAAGAATGAAAGCCAGAAGTAAAATGTTAAATGCAATGGAAGAAAAAAAAAAAAGGAAAAGAAAATTAAGGAAAATAGCAAGAAAACACTAAAGGTGAGCAGTGGTTGCCACTGAGTTTTTTTGCTTCTCTGTCCTGTGGTTCTAAGAATCTCTCAAAGGCATCAGTAATAGCCAAGTACCAAGATTTCTTTAATTACGTGATTTGAGATGTTTATAAACTGAATGTGAATCTTCTACCATGAGAGCTCCAGTTAGAAGAAACTCGGCACAGAAATGACATGGCTGCAACACATGCGCAACAGTTGTGAGACCGCAGCTGGATTACTGTTAAGTTCTGGACACTATGCTATGACAAGGATATTAATAAATTGGAAAGAAACCAAAACGGTAGCAAAAAGCAACATGGACTTGGAAAGATGAAGAGAAATTGATACCTAGAATCCTGAGAAGATAATGCTGGGAGCAAATCTAAATACATCCGTGTATCTAGCATACAGAAGACTAGCTTATTCTCAGTACTAAGCGAGGCTAAGTGAGGAAATTGTGGCATGTGTTAAGCTTATGATATTTTTCCTAGTTGTAAATGGTAATTAGGAAACAGGAGGGCATCTTACTAAGACTGCCTCAGAAAACACCTGCAAAACAGCAACAAAGTTTTTCTGGATAATACTGATAATAAGGGATAAATGAAATTCTAAATTCTATTGAGTTTGTAGTCCTATCACTTTTGAGATTGGACTCAATGAGGTGTTTATTTAAAGCAAGATACTATGTGGCTAAGAAAATAAATGGGACATCAGTATTCTGTCTGCGAATATTGAGTATCCTCCTTATTTTATGTGTTTGCCATATCTAGAGTTTACATAGTCTCTGCTCTCCAGCAAGTGAAAGCGATGTGGAACGAATATACAGCCAAGGCTTCCTGTGCAGGTGCAAAAGGCTCCCCCAAATCCTTGAGTGGCCTCGAGGCCACCAGGTGTGGTGGGATCCTGAAGTATTTCCATAACTGCCCAATATCCAGCTAAGTTCCTCTGGTCAGGAGCTATGTTGGACCTTAAGGTAGAACATGAAGGAGGTTTTCATTCCAGGGTGCCTCTGATTTGGGTAATCTAGCAATCAGTGCGTTGTGGTTTTGCAGGAATGAAACACACACCAAACTCACAGTGGGCTTTGTAATCTGTTCTGGCTGCAGTGATACATCTTATTTTGGATATGACTGCCAAGCAAAAAAAAAAATACTTCCTTTACAAAGATGATTTATTTCCTAGCATCTTTCTGACCTTTACATTCTACTACTCTAAAATACAAAGAAAAAGATCTTTAGAGCTTGCCTCAAAAATTTGTTGGTGATGGAGAGGCATGTTCCTCTTCTGAACTAGATTACACATGTAAAAGAAAGTGTTTGCATTTAGCAGGGCACACCTGAAATTTTCCTACCTCCTGAAGGCAGTGCGCACAAGACAATAGAAGTAAAAAGAAAAACAAAAACAAAAAAAAACCAAAATTTTTTTTCACATTTGTTCAATTTATCACCACATTTCAAAGACTTCACATACGGAGAGAAAATGACCAACCACTGAAGGCACTTAATAGAACAGTAGCATTTTAAAGGAAGCTAATGCTTGATAGTTTCATGAATTCCTATTCTATAATGAAACAGTATATCTCAAGTGGTAGGCTTATAGGAAGGACAATTCTCTGAGACATTACTCAAGCAATGTTCTTATTGTAGCATAGTTTTAAATGGGTTTTCTGGGTTGCCTTTTTTTTTTTTTCTATGTTTGTTCTTTTAAAGCACATAGTGAATTTTTCTACTAACATAGCCACAGCATGTTCACTTCATATTCCTCTTGTACCTTTTCCAGAAAACAGAAAATGTACCAGGTCAGTGGCAGTACATATGTGGTTCATACTCCTTTCTGCTGCTGCGTTCCTGGCTGGCCAATTCAAGGGGTAGTAAATATTTAAATTGGCAGCCTGCACACAGTGGGTGGAAACTGGATAGTCCCTTTGATCATACGTTACGAGGGCCAGCATATAGAGTTTTGTTACTCTGGTAACAAAAAATTTCTGGTACCACTGAGGTGAAGGTCCAGTAAATTGAGTGTTTGGCATTCGGAAGGTGCAGCATAACCCAGATAACCAAGGGTTTTTAAATATGCCTGTTGTATACTTAATTCTGCCTCTCCATGACTCAGCCCCTTTTACTTTCATGTCCTTTGACTCTGCAAGAATATTCTCCCTATACAATGTTTTATTGTATCATGTTAAAAACTAACCACTATAAGCATTCCTGAGTATCCCCAGGGTATTGTTTATACCATTTCTGGAAAGACTTAAATCTTCCTGTGGGGTTATGGCAGGGAAGAGGGTGGTTTTGTTACATGTTATTTGCTTTCTTGCATAAAGTTCTTCCACAGTTTTCAGAAGAGTCAGGTTTTAATCTAAGCCTTAATTGTACCTTTATTTCAAAAAGTACTATTGCTAAGAAGTGTGGTACCTAAGGTATCCATTTGATCCATTTCTTTTATATGGCATAAACAAACTACTTGTAACAAATAATGCATAATTAGTTTTACTTTTTAATATGAAAAGATAGGCATGTGGCCTAACAATTGGAATATTTGAAGAAAATAAACTTTTTGTGATAAAAGTTATATATAATGGTTTAATGAATGCCACAGGTCACGTCTAGCAGGAGGCAGCTCATTGATAAAATCTCTCTCATACTTTCCATTCCTGTTTCCTCTCACCACCTCTCGCAAAAAATCCTACCAGAGGATCAGATTCCTGCACTCTCTGTTGCTGTAAGGTATTTGTCTTTAATGATTCTTTCACTGCTTTGAACGTTACTGTGCAAACCACCAGTTATTTCCATTTCCAATTGCCCTATGAGTCCGCTCTCAAGTCTTCCTCTGTTCTACTGTCCATTTTCTTGTTCCTCTGCTCTTGTGAGACCCCACCTGGAGTACTGCATCCAGCTCTGGGGCCCCCAGCACAAGAAGGACATGGACCTGTTGGAGCAAGTCCAAAGGAGGACCAAGGAGATTATCAGAGGGATGGAATGCCTCTCCTATGAAGAAAGGCAGAGAGAGTTGGGGTTGTTCAGCCTAGAGAAGAGAAGGCTCCAGGGAGACCTTATAGCAGCCTTCCAGTATTTAAAGGCGGCCTAAAGGAAAGATGGGGAGGGATTCTTTGTCAGGGAGTATAGTGATAGGATGAGAGGTGACGGTTTTAAACTGAAAGAGGGTAGATTTAGATTAGATATTAGAAAGAAATTCTTCACTCTGAGGGTGGTGAGACACTAGAACAGGCTGCCCAGAGAAGTTGCGGAAGCCCCATCCCTGGAAGTCTTCAAGACCAGGTTGGAAGGGGCTTTCAGTAACCTGGTCTAGTGGAAGGTGTCCTTGTCCATGGCAGGGGGGTGGGACCTAGATGATCTTCAAGGTCCCTTCCAACTCTAACCATTCTATGATTCTATGAAAGATCCCTGTTTCCTTGTCAGAACCCCTCACTTGGACTTGGCAGTGTAGGTAAGAAATTCTAGAGTTCTCTGTATACTTTCATTTTTTTTCTCCATAGACTTGTCTTATCTGATCTGAGAATACCCATTTCAAATGAAAGAGGAAGTCTAACTGCTGCTGAAATTTCTACTACATGTCTACGTACCTGTCTATCTTATACTGGAGGAAAGTGCTGAAGTGAGACAGTAACGCTGAACTCAGGGGACACAAAATGCTACAGCCAGCCTTTTTCTTGCTTCTATAAGTAAATCAACACCTTTTTCCTTCACCAGATTCATATTCAGCTATAAAATTTGTTTCAAAATTGCCTTCAAAACTCCCCCAAAAGTTATTCTGCCTTCCGATTGCCAGCCCACTCCCATAGGCTGCCTTAGCTACTCATGGGTCTCCTTCCACATCCCAGAAGTGAGGGGACAACAATAGCTGACTTCCTGCAGGAGGGTACAAGACTCAGATCAGGGATTTTTTTTGTTCCTTTAGTGCTTTTTGGTTTAATAGGTTGAACTAGGGTAGTTTACCACGGACAATTCATCACAGCACAGAATTGTCCTGCAAACTGCTTGGCTATAAGCTGTGATTGCCTACTGGGATCCTTCACATGAACAATCTGACATATGTTTTCCATTGCAGGTCTACTTGCAACTAGCTCTGTAACTTGAGTCACATTCATTACAGTTGCTTCATGAAAAAAACAGTATGTAAGTTTAAATTTTATGTATTTACCCCAGTTGTCTTTGTAAAAATAACAGTATTCTGGCATATTCACTCACAGGCAGCCTGTATTCTGGCTTCAAATTACCTCCTGATTGCTATGCTTTTTGTTTGCTAAAAATCAATGATTTGATTAATTTGATGCATTATGACTTAAACATGGTAAATCTCCTAACAGGCAGCAAAACAAGGACTGCAGGATCCCTAGTAAATTATTTTGGACATGGAGGCAAATACACTGGACCAACAGTACTCCAGAACTGCATTCCCTGGCCTTCTTTCAGAGCTTATAAAATGAGACAATCTAGGGCTTTTCCTTGAACCAGTCCCATGAAGATTCATCACCTACAAATTTCATAGAGCACATAAAACTGATTAATAACACCTACTGTTTCTAGCCATTTTGGATCCTAATGAATTTGGTAAGACATTTTTGTTGGACAGTTTGCCACATCAGCTCATTGCTGCTGAACCACACAGCTCCTGCTCTCACACCACCTTTAGGACTACGTACTGATCCTTGGAGATGAGAGTATGACCTGACATGCTTCAGTCTGCCTACGGCCTCCCAGAAAAATTTGAGGTAAAAAATTAAAATTACTCTACCAAACCAATTATTTTTCATGTGTTGACTGACCATAATCACAATTTGTAATTTTGTTCTATCATGTACTAATTATTCAAAAGAGGTAGCCATACCATAGTGCTTACAGCTCACTGGGTATAACCCTGTAATATTTGTGTATCAGGGCCATGAAATGCTGAGACATACCACACATTTAAATTGTAGCTACACATCTACGTGTCAGTTGTAAATGCCTCTGTACATGCTAAGCTTTGGCATACAAACCTGAAAATTAGATTTACCATGCAACTTTCAAACATTAACGTCACTCATCCCCTACTGTCAGTATCAGCCTAAGTGAAATGCTGATTTGCAACTTTCAAAGAAGTCTCGGAACATCCAGGGGAGAAATTCACTGCTGTGATTCAGCCACGTGCATGTTGTTTGGGTTAATCCCAGCAGGTCTATTTTGTATCTTCCAGTGCAACAAACTGGAGTTTGGAAAATAATTCCTCCTCATGATTTTACTGGAAAGTATGACAAAGGCTTCTGTAAAAACTTGGACTACATTAAATAAGAGTTCAAAAGAAAAATTCAATTAGCACAAGAAACACACCTGCAGTCATTACAGACAGCAGGAGAGGAGTGCTCACCTCTCAGAGAACAGGACAACTCTGACCAGCAATGCCCTGAGACGGCTTCATGGCCTCATTCGTGTGTGTGTTTCAAAGAGCGCTGTTAGATGCCGAGGCTAAGGTAAGTCAGCTCTAGATGGCTGTGTTTGTTCTCTTAGCTTTATGTGCCTGGATGGCAAGCATCCCATGCCCATCGCTTTCATCTGTTAAGGAAGGGATGGAGGAAAGTGAGGATGTAGCGCTAAGCTACCTCTGCTAGTTTCTGTGTTTGGGGCAGGGGCAACTCATGGTCCCAACAGCATGGCAGCTGGCACAGTTTGAAGTGCCCACATGACTGAGCAAGGGAGCTGCAGATGCAGAGAAGCAGTGCCACCAGGAGCAGGATCTCAGGGTGGTGGTTATCAGGAGGGCAGCTCTTTCAGGGAGAAGAGCTTATGGCACAGCAGAAGAAATCATTCTTCAACAGTTAACATTCATCCAATCAATCAGCTCCAGCAGCTACCCAGATCTGGAGAACATCACAGCGCCATGCATGGGTGTTTCCTCATGCCTGGGGCCACACAGGGTTTCAGGGCAGGAGCTGCAGGTGCGGAGGCAGTGGCAGGGAAGTGCCGTGGATGGGGCATCCCCCCACCTGCCCTCTCTGGCCCCCTGCTCAGCCAGAGCAGGCTGCCGCCTCCCCAGCTCCGTCAGGCCCTGCGCACAATGTGAGCAGCAACCCTCTCTTTCTCTTCCCACTAATCTTTTCCAGTTTATGAAACTGACAAACAGAGGGTAATAGATGGGTTTTAAAGATATGCAGCTTATTTATCAGGAGGAATGGAGCTGGATACAGCAGCACAGGATTTTTTCCTTATCAAAACAGACGAAGAACTGAAAGATAGATGCTACCAGATACCACAATAAATTCCAGTTCTCCTCAAACAAACTGTAACGAGTCATTAACTTCCCCCCACTCCAGTGGAGGGGAGATCTTCCTGTTGGTCTGTGCTCCTACACCGGGTTGACTTTTTTCCTTGAACTGCTCCACATAGTTAACAGAAACGTATCATTGGTTGTTAAGTTTTATTTCCCTCGGTTCAGAAATAAGTCTTTCTGATAGCAATAAGCAAAGGGTGTTTCCCCCCTCTCCCTCCTTCAACTTCTACATTCTCCTTCCCAGAAATCAGTTTATCAAATTTATAACATGCAATTAAGTATACCAGACCTAAGCACAGGCGATATCTTTAACAACTCTTTCAAAACTTGCTGGTGAACAAAGAGTCTGAAGAGGCCTCCAAGTTGAGTTCCTTCATTTGGGTGGAAGAAAGCAATGGTTTCCACTGTCTGGGAGAACAGAGCTCAGCCAAAAGGCTTCAGACTAGTGCTATTTTGCCAGTAACTTTTCAGGTATCACATCAGTGTCAGGGCAAGAATGTAATTTCCTCCAAGCTTTTCAGGCACAGTTCTTCTCAGAAGATTCTCTGATGCTGCTATTGTAAGAGCTAGGACAATTGAGATTTTAACTCAGAACTTTATTATAAAATGATGTTAGAGCATACATATACAGACTATTCCAGCTAATAACCAGAAAGAGTCTGTACAGGCAAAAACCAGAAGAAAATAGATGAGATGGAAACACACAGGAGGAGCAGCAACAAAATGAAATGGGAATGGAATTCTGTCCAAAAGGAAGAGACGTTTGTTTTCATAGCTTGGAGGAATAAGAAGTAACAAGCCCACTGCTAGTTTTCACAGCCAGAGTCCTCAGGTAATTGCATAAATACTGGTCAGCCTACATGTTGAAGTATTACTGAACACACTACACTGTCTGAAAGTGAAAAGACAACACTAAGCATTTTGTAGTCTATTTGTATGCTGGGGCAGGTGTGCACCCCGCAGCCCTGCAGTCCCCATCCCTTGATTGTCCAGACTGGGGACTTACATGAAGAAGCTACAGCTCCCTTCCAGGCTGGGGCACCCAAGGTTCCCCCCTCTGCAAACCTAGCATATGGAGAGAAAGAAAAGGAAGAGAGAAAGTTTGGGACTGCATGCCTACATCTTGCCCCGCTATGTGAAGGCAGGCTGAAGCTAGGGAACAAACTCCATCCTGCTTGAAAAGTGCTTCCTAAGCATAACCTTGTGAAGTAAAGCACTCAGGATAGCTATTAAAAACAAACCCACTCCCCTTACTTAGCAGCTCACGTCAAAGAAGCTTAAGCACATGCTTAAAGTTAAACAGATGTTTAGGTTTCTGCTCAAGTGGGGCCTGTGCTGACTCTGCAGTATTGCAGATTTACAGGACTGACTAGCAGCAACTGCAGGCCCTTAATGCTGCTGGTACCCCTGCTCTACTGATATGTGCTCCTTGGTATGCACGTACTGCAAACACTGACTCAGATGCCAGATTTCTGTAACATACACAAAGCCATAAAAGTACTTCTCAAACTCTAGCAATCTAGTTGACTCAAATAAAGCATGCAAATTTCTTGAAAATTAAAAAAAAAAATATATATGCATTTGCATGCTACATAGGTACAAAATGTTTTCATAACCTGATTATTGACCCAATGATCCTGAAATGCCACATTAAACCAATAGTGGGCAAGGACAAAAATGAAATTGAAATATACAGAGTTAAGATGCTACAAGACACTTTTCAACTAAAGACATGCCAAAAAAGTATTTTATCCACAGTGTCTAGAAATGAATAAGTGAGTTATAAATAATTGAGTTTCAACTCGTCTTCAAAACTCTTTGCCTTTTGCTAGCCTAAGGCGTCAGGTTATTCCAAATGGACGTTATCTACTTTAGAGACAAGCTCCATTGCAGGGGGAAGCTTTAGTTGCCAAGTATTTGGCAAGACAGATTGGCAATTAGGTACTTCCCTCTGCCCTAGGGAACCTGGACTATAAAAAGAGAGCAGGAGACAGGCCCAAATTTAACTAAATGAACTGCACCCACTCCAAACGCAGTATGCCAAGTTTCAAAATATTCTGGCTTGCAATGAAGCTTTAAAGATAAGTTTCCAACAGCCATCTCAACAGCCTGCTCAATACACACATGCACGCTAGGATTTCATACAGAAATATAGCTTATAGTGAGGCCTGGGTAATGCAGTTTTTGCCAGAATTAGCACATATATAGAAAACATGCTCATGCATTGTCTGTAAAACTCAGTCCACTAATTAGAATTGGCAAGCGACATATATAGGAGACAAGGGTTGTTGTGAAATAGATTGCAAAATCTGCTGGTTAAAGAAAAAAGTCTATGTCAGAGGTACCTAAGCAGTCTGTGAATAAATGAGCACATTCCCGCAAAAGGTTATTGACTACAAAGACAACCTGGCACAGAGATCCTTCGCTAGTGCTCCAGACGCACAGCAACTGACTTGCTAATCAAGTTACGCTGAAAATACCTCTTTCTTACAGTTTCTTTTCCAAAAAGCTGCAGATGCGCATGTCACTTGGGAACAAGTGGTAAGAGGGGCACAAGATGCTCAAGTCTTGCCACACTTAAAAAACCCAAATTCTAGTCCTTCCTATTTTCTGAAGCATATAGTGAAGCAGCAAGTTAAATGATCCATTTAAGAGGAATCTATGGGAGGAAGCCTAAGCCTGTCTTTTAAAAGGTTAGATGAATTTACTCCCTTCACGTGTGAGAGTTGCAGTGATATGTGTAGATTCTTCCTTTCCTATCTGGTCGAGTTTGCCGAAACAGACTGGTTCCCCAAAAACTTTAGCTGCACAAAATAAGATCATCCATCATAGGGATGAATGCACACACGTAAGTGCGGGCAATCTGAACAAGAGGAATGTACCCCAGATAGAAACAAATGCAATATGGAGTACTTAAGTGTGCTGGGGAATGGTTTCACTTACCGTTTCAAGAAATCTTAACTTAAAAACATTAATAATAATTTATCTGTTTATAAAATTCCTTCTATTAAATACTCTACACTATTTTAAAATCAGATCTAAAAATGATCAACAGCCCGGTCAGGCCCATGCAAAGGGCCAAAGGGCTGCTCAGACGTTCATGCAAATTCCACCACTTTTGTACAGAGAACCCACAGCAGAGCACAAAGAAACGGGAGATCTGTGGCAGAAAGAATTAAAATTCTTTATAAAATTGCTGGATTTCTAGTAGCACAGAAACTGTATAATGACTTTTCCAAATCTGATTTTTCCATTAGCTTTCATAATAATAAACAGTGCTAGAAGTGTGTAAGATACTTCTTCTCCTCATCCCTAGAGAGCCATAGTTTTTAAGTGATCTCTCAGATGGGGCAGTATTTGAGGCAACAAAATTCTCCAGCATCAGTCTAACAATCCTTTCAGAGGAACCAGGGAATTTACCCCAAAAGATATGTGCAGTACCTCACGACCTTCTAGATTTCATACATATATTTTAGCCTGGTTTTGTCATTATAAAACTATACTACAAGAAAAGTTTACAAAATGTCTTGCTTAGGGTGTTGATGATGTAGAAGTATGTAATTTCAAAACAAAAACAAGTTTATTTCATCTTTAAAGAATGTACTATGCTGATAAGGACCATCTCCAAGTAAACTGAGGAACCACTGGGAACGACAGCAATATGGAATTAATTTTTCTCTGAAATACACAGGAACTGTTTATTTCTCCATGTGCTCGGACACTATCTGGATTTTCATTTAGTTATTACTGTCATGAAGTGAAATGAGAGCTATAGCATCCTGGTAAATTAATTATGGCCCACTTCCCCTCCATCTTTTTTGTAGTTTGATTCTAATGCTACAGGATAGGCAGGCTGTTCTGCCTCTCCTATTTCTAGGTAACCTTTAGAAATGACCATCTTGCACCTCGGTTCGGAATTTGCTGATTTTTACCAAGATTTTACTATATATTGCTTTCAAAACACAGTTTTGCTTTTAGGTAGTGTTTGGTCATTTCCAATCAGGTGAAGCCCAGCCATTGTTGTGCTGCTGCAGCTGCAGGTCCTGGTTTAGGTAGGGTTAGCTTGTCTACAATACACGGGCACGACCTTGGCAGGTAAGCATGAAGTTACCAAGGCTCAGATGGACTGTGCAAGGGGAGGTCTCACCTTCTGGGGCAGAGCCATTTAGGGCCAGCCAGTATTACAGAATGAAGGAAGGGAACATGCACGCAACACCAGGTTTCAGTACAGCGCAGCCTGCTCCTTAGCACCCACACCACCAACCTCACCCTCCCCTTGCAGCAGGGGTGGAGGCAGGATCCTGCTCCATCCTGCTTGCTTGCCAGGCTTTTTTTTAATGTTTTTCACGCCAAAATCAAGCAGGCGGAAACTGTCTTTCTGATTTCTAGCAGAGGAGATCACAGCTGTCCCAACCATACATATCAGAGACCAAGCATCCCCCAACTTCCACATCTGGAATAGAGGTGAAAAGAAGTTTCCTCTTGTACTGTTTCCTCTTTTTTGGGGGGGAACCAAGACTGAGGCATCTTGCTTAAGAGTTCTATTTGCTCAAGTCTGAGATATCTGAACTATAGCTATTGAACCCTGAAGGGCTCCAAATATTACCACAGGCTATAAAACACCTCTCAACAAATGTCAGCAAGGTTCAGACTTGCCTGGTAACACACCACAGGAAGAACACTGAAGAAACTCAGCGCCACCCCTGCTGCGGTCCCCACAACAATAGGATATTTGTTAAACAAAAGTCTGAGCTCATCTCAAGAAGCAATCAATACGCCCAGTAAATGGGAAAAGATATGACCTGGAAAGAGAGGTCAGGAAACATGCTGATAATCAGCTTAGTCGTGTGCAGCCAGACACCTTGAGAAGTTTTGCTGCCCCTTGAGATGCGCGAATGGCACAATCCTGCCCAGGATGAAGTTCATTTCCATTAGCTTCTGTAGCACTTTGATGAGGCACAGGAGAATTCAACAGACACACCACAGCAGAGTTGGTATGTATTGCTACATGCATGCTGCCTGGTACCTCCCAGCCGGAGCATCGTGTGTAATTCAGCAGCCAGTAGCAAGGATGCGCCCACTGAAGGCCAGTAAAAGAGAAGCAGGAGGAGCAGGGCTGCTCCAGCAGAGGATATGAGCCAGGAGCTGAGGTGACCACAGTGCAGACAGACCCCTCACCAACAAGACACAATCTCGCAGCATGTGAACAGGACAGGCAGAGCCCAGTGCTGGCACATGGGCAGTCCCAGGCAAAGCAAAGGGATAAACTAGGTTCAGGGTCTATGCAGAGGGTCCAGTCAGGAGCAAAAGGAGATGAGGCTAGAGACAAGGCCACAACACAGATCCAAGACCCATCCAGGAGGCAGGACCAAGGCTGGAGATGAGAGCACTTAGGAAGCCTGAGCTGAAGCACAGCCCCAGGCTGCGGACAGAGGCTCCAGGGGAGGCTGACCAGGGCTGGTGGTACACTTGGGGCCCCAACATAGTGGTTCAAACCTTAACTCCCTTGTCTTCTCGCAGGAAGAGACTACTATTGTAACCCTATTGCTTTTATCATCATGTTTCCTAAAAGAAAGACAGCTGCCTCAATACTTCTGTCTCTCTTTTAAGAGAACAGTTTTTAAAACAGCTGTTTGGGTAATTTAAGCTCATGCTGTCAAATAAATTGACCATGCAATTTTTGAGGTTTACTTCATTTATACCTTCTAAAGCCAGCCTCGGGGNCAGACTTGGCAAGCTCAGATTTTACTTCCTGCAAAACTGGAATGCGGAGCAGCTCGCTGGGCTTTGGAGTTTGTACAGCAATTATTCCACTAAAGAGTTAGTCTGGGAAAGGAAAATAAGGCACGCGTTGAAGCAAACCTACTGCCGAGTTTGCAGAGTGGGACTCAGCTGAAATCAAGTATTTTAAAGTAGGTCAGCACAGCATATTGCAAGTGTGAGTATGTGGTCACTGTGCTCAAATCGCCTGTGGGTCACTGGGCTGCAGCAAAGCATACAAGAGCAGGGCTCCAACTGAAGGTGACTCAGAAAAGTCAACCTGCCCAGTTCCTGCTCTTCTTAGAACTCCTATCCCAGCTTCTGCATGCCCCAGATATTTTTAAGCCACTTCATTTCTGTCCTGGTGACTGCTCTGAGCAATGAAAGGAGAGAGGGTTTGCTTTTGGGAGTGCTGGATCTACAGATGTTGTCTTGTTCTCAGGCTCTTCTGCCAAGCACCCCAAAGGTTTCCAGTCATAGAGTCATAGAATTGTTTTGGTTGATGATCTTAAAGGTCTCTTCCAAGTCCAACCATCACCAGGAGATGTTACTGCAGGACAGGCTGCTCAGCCCCAGTCCTGAGCTAGGATGGGCCCACTGGCCTGGGTACAATACCTGCTCTCTCCCACGCCCAGGAGCACTGTGGAAATGGAGCATGTTAAGCAAGGAGATACTCTATAAAGGATTCACCATGCTAAATTCAGATACATCAAGTATTTCCAAATCCCCTGCCCCTGAAGGAATTGGGCTGAACCACTGCACCAAAACATGAACTGCTACGTTTCTCAGTGGAAAGGTAGAAACACATGTCCTCTCCCCCACCCCAAGCCGTGTGATTCAGTTTTTGCATGAAAGCTTGAGTACAACAGAGATAACACTACCTGAAGTGGCCAGTACGAAACCTATTATCTCCACCCTGGGGAATTCTGGAAGGGGGAGGCTAGTNAGGCTAGAGACAAGGCCACAACACAGATCCAAGACCCATCCAGGAGGCAGGACCAAGGCTGGAGATGAGAGCACTTAGGAAGCCTGAGCTGAAGCACAGCCCCAGGCTGCGGACAGAGGCTCCAGGGGAGGCTGACCAGGGCTGGTGGTACACTTGGGGCCCCAACATAGTGGTTCAAACCTTAACTCCCTTGTCTTCTCGCAGGAAGAGACTACTATTGTAACCCTATTGCTTTTATCATCATGTTTCCTAAAAGAAAGACAGCTGCCTCAATACTTCTGTCTCTCTTTTAAGAGAACAGTTTTTAAAACAGCTGTTTGGGTAATTTAAGCTCATGCTGTCAAATAAATTGACCATGCAATTTTTGAGGTTTACTTCATTTATACCTTCTAAAGCCAGCCTCGGGGACCTCAGAGTTGCTGCTCAAGTGAGTATTTCATTGCTTTAACTTAGTATTGAAAACATTACTGTCATCTTTCAATCTCTGTTTCTGCCTTTCATGCAAGCTGCTTCCTGCCACATCACACTCATTCATTTCTGGTTTTCTGTTTTTTGAAGGAAAANTATGTGGTCACTGTGCTCAAATCGCCTGTGGGTCACTGGGCTGCAGCAAAGCATACAAGAGCAGGGCTCCAACTGAAGGTGACTCAGAAAAGTCAACCTGCCCAGTTCCTGCTCTTCTTAGAACTCCTATCCCAGCTTCTGCATGCCCCAGATATTTTTAAGCCACTTCATTTCTGTCCTGGTGACTGCTCTGAGCAATGAAAGGAGAGAGGGTTTGCTTTTGGGAGTGCTGGATCTACAGATGTTGTCTTGTTCTCAGGCTCTTCTGCCAAGCACCCCAAAGGTTTCCAGTCATAGAGTCATAGAATTGTTTTGGTTGATGATCTTAAAGGTCTCTTCCAAGTCCAACCATCACCAGGAGATGTTACTGCAGGACAGGCTGCTCAGCCCCAGTCCTGAGCTAGGATGGGCCCACTGGCCTGGGTACAATACCTGCTCTCTCCCACGCCCAGGAGCACTGTGGAAATGGAGCATGTTAAGCAAGGAGATACTCTATAAAGGATTCACCATGCTAAATTCAGATACATCAAGTATTTCCAAATCCCCTGCCCCTGAAGGAATTGGGCTGAACCACTGCACCAAAACATGAACTGCTACGTTTCTCAGTGGAAAGGTAGAAACACATGTCCTCTCCCCCACCCCAAGCCGTGTGATTCAGTTTTTGCATGAAAGCTTGAGTACAACAGAGATAACACTACCTGAAGTGGCCAGTACGAAACCTATTATCTCCACCCTGGGGAATTCTGGAAGGGGGAGGCTAGTTGGATAATTTTGAACAAATTTTACACACAAAGTTGCAAGAACAGTAAGTTCTTGTAAGTTTAGCTGGTACAGGAGGCAGAATAGAAGCGTCCAACCCATACAAACCTCCCTGCAAAGGGAGTTCCTGCACTGCTGGTGGCAGAATCCACACGCCTGCTGTTCCCAGGAGACCAGACCTCCCCGAATCCCACTGCCCTTCAAACTTCATCCCACCTCATACCTAAGCGAGTGCTCGAGTTACCACCAGTGTCACTTGTCACAAACTGTTATTTAGTAAGCACGTGATA
Organism: Burhinus bistriatus; assembly: GCA_013397275.1. Taxonomy (NCBI): domain Eukaryota; kingdom Metazoa; phylum Chordata; class Aves; order Charadriiformes; family Burhinidae; genus Burhinus; species Burhinus bistriatus. The sequence continues at coordinate 216,936 of VYXH01005916.1, forward strand.
GTGACCCTCTTCATTTCTGCCTCTCCAAGCATAGATGACTTTTCCTAAGAGCTAGAAACCAAACCAGCTCTTCATAACCGAAATGTCTGTAGCAGGATCAAGGTATGATCATTTCTTCACGGTCTGAGGGCTTCATCTCTTTGTGGCACGCAGCAGGTTACTGGTAAACACAGCATCTCTACTCAGCACTGACTGTGAGTTGGTGATCAACAATTAATTCTTACATTCTTCCATTTCTTAAAGGAATTACCCATTTGCTGTAAGCAAAATGTAGCACACTGACCCTTGTAGCTCACATCCACTCCTCTGCTGCTTCCCTCTAACTTGGCACAGGAGCCACCAGCTTAGGACTCCTACTGACTGAGCTCCTCCCAGTGCTAAGGTGGTGGAAAATGAAATACAAGCTCCTCTGCCCGCCACTCCCTACATTTTATTAATTTCAAAAACCCTAAGAAATAACTAGACCTGGTGGTTATGCTAAAGTTAGAAATCAAATCCTGTCAGATTTTTCATAGATCTGTTTTCTTTGTATTTTAAAAAGTTGTTTTTGTAAGGGACCCAAGTAACTATATTCTCCAGAATTCAGGATTTTCTCCATCTTTCCTTCCTGAATTAGGAATATAAATACATCAGCAGTTAAGGATACAATCTAGCAACAGTTAAATAGTCCTTGTTCCCCTGAAGATAATGGGATTGCTCACATGAGAACATTTTGAAGCATAGCAGATTTTTTTTAAACATTTCTTTTGGCTTAAAATATTTACAATAGGATCTCCCAATTTTCCAGCAACACAGCTGTTACACGTCTGGCTTTAAACCCAAATCTGTTTGTACCATACTAAGATTCCCAGTGAATATCTGCAAAATCTCAAGGCTGATTTTCCTTAGCGTTGACAAGTTATCCCTTAATCAAGGCATTTTTTTTAATGGACTACTTAAGTTAAATTTCCTTAATTTCATTTTATAGCATTGCTTTGAGGACGCATTCTGTCAAATAGATATTTGATAAGATTAGGGATAGCTCAAGTCTCTAGCCTAAAACCTGGAAGTGAGAAGTTTTGGCCAATGTCTCAGGAGGAAGTTTTCAGGAGAAAAAAAAATAAAAATCCTGATTTATCAAAAATTACTCACAGGGAAGAGCTATTTTTGAAAAATGTCCAGATAAAAAAAAAAAAAAAACAAAAAGAAACAAAGAAAAAAACAACCCCAAATTCAAAGCCAACTTTGACATGTCAAAATTGGCTATGTCTAAGTGAGAAAGTACAGTTTGGGTCCACCTTTATATCCACTTTGAGATTATAGTTAACATATTTAAAAGGTCAAAGTATGTACTTTCATTGACTGAATTTCTTTTCTTTTTCTAATCATTAGCATTCAAAAAAATGAAATTCTAAAAGAAATTAAAAGACTTATATGTACTGTCTCATGGATAGAGAAAAATCAAAGAGGGAGATTTTTACTTCTCTAGACATTTTCTTGCACTTCTGAATCTGGAATCAAATAGATTTTCTGAGTTTACCAAGTCTATTTATTTCTTTGAGATACCAGTGAAAAGGAGAAAAAAACTGAACTCCCTCAGTATCCTGCTTCCATCTGCGTGCAGGCTAAATCAAATTTATCCAACAACCTCCTGACTGGGTGGAGGCAGTGCGAAATACTTGGCCATACTGATTTTTTGTTCCTGACAACAGTTGCCCTGATGGAAAGTGATGTTATACTACAGAGAGAATTGTGGGTGTTTTTGTGTAAGAAAAAACGCACAGAAATCTAGTATTTTTTCAGTACTTGGTGTTTCTAAATCTAAACCAAATAATAACAACACAACAATAAAAATTTAGATATTAAAAACTAGGATGTGGGCTTGTAAGCTTTTGAATATCTTTACTTCATTGGGAATGGAGGCAGTCACAGAACAAGCTTTTATTTCTAATTTAACTTTACCAATCATTTAAAGTTAGTTTTTAACGCACAGTACATTTGCCCATGCTTTTATTAGGAAAAAAAGTCCTGGCCATAGAAGAAACATGCAGAGACATTCAGACCAGAGCCGAAGCTCCACAGATAAGCCAGCTGCTTCACTACTGTAATTAAAACTATTTTGATCTACATTAGAGAAGATACCAGCATACTTTGGGGAACCCATTTTGCCCACTTCTACATGCTAGCAGCTACCATGGGAGGAACAGTATTTCCCTATTCCCCTCACAGTGACTAGGATACTTTGCCCCACCTATGGGATGTATATAACACATGCACATTCACTGCAGAAGCCCCATCTCTCTGAAGGTGTCACATACAACCAGAAGGCTTCAGAGGTGCAAAAAGCTGGGATCACTGTCCAAACTCCACACCACACTGTCTCATCTCCAGGCTCAGGCCACTGAACCTGCAGTTTAGTCCAGATCTCCTGGGCTAGGTACCGTCTCCCATATGCAAATCACCACCTCTTAGATGATAAAGAGGAGTCATAAACAAAGATTCGCTGAATTTTCTGAATCTTTCTTTGAACAAGATATTCAGGGTTTGGACACATCAGAGCACATAGCAATCCAGCCATCACAAAGCAGTATTGCCTGACAGTACATTTTCAATCTGAAGTACAAAGCAACAACACAGTCTTTCATCTATCAGTTCCTGGCTTTGTGGGGCAACGCTGACTCCAACATTGACTCACTTGTGCCTTCTGCCATTGCTGCTATTAACGTATTTCTATAACTGTGCACAGTTCCACAATTCAAAAGTTCCCCTTTGCAATTTCTGTATTACATACAAGGCAACAGCCTCCTGGCAAGCTGGCGTGACTAATCTCTTGATTTCTTTGCTCTGAGACTCTTTGCAGAATAGACTTGACTGAGCTATTTGTGGTCCCCAACAACAGTTCAGTTTCAAGTTAAAACTTCAGTAAAGTAGGAACTGAAGTATAATCTCTGCATCCTGGGGAGAAACGTCATATACCCTTATGGCTAGAATACAGCACATGGCCTTTAGTGAGTTTCCTCAAATAACTCTTAGGATCACTTAAAAAAATAATAATATATGGTATGAGCAATTGTAGGTTCCACTACATTTACCTTCTAGATTACCATAGTAATCTACAGACTTCAAATACTTGAGATGCAATGCCTGAAGGATGCAGCGATAATAGAATCACAGAATGGTTTGGGTTGGAAGGGACCTTTAAAGGTCATCTAGTCCAACTCCCCCCTGCAACCAGCAGGGACATCTTCAACTAGATCAGGTTGCTCAGAGCCCCGTCCAACCTGACCTTGAATGTTTCCAGGGATGGCATATCTACCACCTCTCTGGGCAACCCATTCCAGTGTTTCATCACCCTCATTGTAAAAAATTTCTTCCTTATATCTAGTCTAAATCTACCCTCTTTCAGTTAAAACCATTACCCCTTGTCCTATTGCAACAGGCGCCGCTAAAAAGTTCGTCCCCATCTTTCTTGTAAGCTCCTTTTAAGTATTGAAAAGCCGCAATAACACCTTTCCTCCAGAAACACACTTGGTTTAAGAGGACCCCTCCTGCAGAGGAGCATCCCCTACCCTCCTCCTCCCCCTTTCTCTCACAGGGGCACAGCTGCTTCTTTGACCTTGCTGCAGAGTGAACCATTGAAACAAAGGAGCCCCCCACTGTTTTAGAAACTTTGGTGTATCACTTCAGATACTTCCACAGATCAACACACAACTGCATGAACAATTGCGAGAGCGCAACTAAAGAGGTAGTGAACTACAAGAAGAGCACAGGGGGAATGAAGGGACTAGGACATGGGAGAGCCAGGAATTTTTTTCTGATTGGCTTTGCTAGAAGAGCAAAAATACCAAGCTATACTTTCAAGTTAATTTAATCCAAAATCATGGATAACACACAGCCACAGAAAAGGGCACATCAAAACCCCAGCCCATACATATATAGAGCATATATATTCACCACAGTCCTACAGTCCTGTTCATCATTTTTTAAATACAGATTATCTCTTCTGCTCTGCTCAATGTTTTTGAAGTCATTGTGTTTTTCTGGAAATTTTTGTTTTGCTGGTACTATGACTGCAGGTGTGTTGGTGCTGAAGTTCAGACCAGAAATAGCAGATTAACAGTTCAACTTTCAGATAACATAACAACATTGCCAAGGTCGTTTAAAAGCAGCTCACTTTCCCATCCATCCTCACCTTTGAAAAATATAGCAAAGCAGTTCTACCTAGATTAAAATGTAAGGATTTCCACATAAAAGTAAACATGCAAGAAGCTTCTCCTCCATTGTAGGGCACTAACATGCCTTTTTCCTGTTTGTTTCAGGCTTTCCCATCTCTGCACGTCCCAAGTAGCTGTGATTTCTATCAATTTCAAAAAAAAAAGAAGTGCGTGCTGTCTCAATTCCAAATGGAGAACATAGGTTTTAGCGTGCTGCTTTGGTATGTTTCTGCAATTTTTTGTCAAAACATATTGTGTGCGCATCAAATATTTGCATTTGTGTCCAGTGGAACACTGGGTGCTGAGCACTAACAGAAGACAGGAATCTATGCTGTCCAAATAGTTTATTTATAGCAAATATTCTGGAATTTGCCTCATCAGATAGTATTTGCTGGAGCAAATCTAGATTAAAGTCATTTGGCTGATGCTATTCTTCCCACTATTTCATTCAAGTCAGCAGATGAGGATGCTCTCTTGAGAATTTCTCAGCTTTGCAGAAATTCTGACGCTATTGTCTGGCGCTTTGAGTGCTACAGTCAAATGAGTCCCAGCCGTTTATTCCCCCGTCCAACGTGTTCTTTCACTCAATTCAACACGCCCTTCAGTTAAACAACCGGTACTTTTCTCCTTGCGTTAATTACTAGGCCTTGCTTTTTAGTCTGGTCTCCTACAGTAAGGAGGTTTTAGTGATTACTGTTTGTACATCTCACTTGTTTACCCCCCCACAAAACCACTTTTGACCCTTTCTACTAAATGTGCTAAGGGGTAGAAATCTCTAAGATTTGTTAATAGCTAGCCCACAGATAGACGAGAGACCCAAATTTGTTGCCTACAAGGGGACCATCTGTAGCATGTATGTAAGTACAGTATAAGACAGCAAGAAATCCTCCCATGAGCATGCTAGGAAACCTGTGAGCAGAAAGCCTGAAGCATTACATCAGCACCCAGCTGGACTCCCACATGCACAACCTCAACTGTTTGAGAATACGTACAGGTATAAGGCACATTCATGCTTTAAAATCTGCTGAAGTAGAGCCATATAGTACTGGCAAACTCCCAAGCCTTTGAAACACATTAACAGAATTGAACAATCTTGCCCTTCATTTTCTTTCCTGTTGTCTATTTTCAGTTTTTTCCTCCTAATTTTTCAAACATTGTAAGTTTGCTACTATTGCTTATATCTCCTTTCTCCTACTAAAAAGCCATTTTACTTTGCCATTATATTTCACATGGCTTTAGCCCTGGAATTGTCTTTCATATAAACAGTGTCACTGGTTAAAGATTGCCATTTAATCATGATTGATTGTTCTGCAGACATCTGCACAGGAAACATCCTGTGCAATCTGCCTGCATCAGCAGTGTTTTCTGTGTTACGCATAAACTGCTAACGCTTTGAATTTTCTTTCATTGAAGAGGTTTAAATGTAGAATGCATTTCATTCACAGAATTATCTATTTCCATCTTTTTACGTTGCTCATTTGAACTGCACTGCTTTCTGCTGTATTCCTCCATAAATGGCATGGTTTACAACAGAAAATACTGAAGCTGCCTTTATCGTTTATTCTCCAACCCCTTGCATTACTTGGTTCTATTTCCAGTTAATACAAGCTTATTGTAGCCAGCAACACTGACTGTTGCTATGTTTTTGTATCCCTTATGTTTGTTTCCATTTGTACTGGTCCTTTTTCAGTTATTTGACATGTTTTTAGTTGCTTCATCTATGGTTAATCTCTTTATTGCCTCACTTGCTTAGGTACCGTTTGGACTCAAATCATCTGATCACATAATCTGGAATACTTCCAGACTTTAAAAACAATATTACAGAAGGTTATGCTTAGAGTTAGATGGCAGTCTAGCTCTTAGCTTGCTCCATTTTCCTGTTGGGTGACTGCAAGACTTTTTAGGAGTGTAACATACACTACATTTTTTATGGCCATGACAATGACCTTTTAGGTCTTCAACTGAAAATAAGTTTATATCCTATTACTACTTGTGATGTGCAGACAGGCAGAACTTCAGGATGGAGCCTTTGTAAAATAAAATGAGCAGCCAGCATTTTGTTTCATGGTTCTAGCTTTGGGTGGTTTGCAGCTTGGACTCTGGCCATTTTTCTGACCTTGCTTGGAGAACACAGGGCTAGATCCTTTCTTGGACTACGTCACTTCCACTAGTTCCAATGCTTACTATGGAGTCTTGTGTCCAAGTCCCTTCAGAGCAGGCCATTTTCACATCAAGAAAGAAATTAATGTCCCTATACTTGTGACGAATGTCTCGGTACAATATGCACCTACTACCTATAGATACTTTGAGCAAGGTTGGACAAAAATAGGAAAAATAGAAAGTAGAAGTTGATAGTGTTGGTAAATCTTATTCCCACGACCACTCCCACCAGAGCCAAAGAAGTGACCCACATAAATGCTTAGCATCAGAACTACAGATTACACAATCAGAACCCTAAAAATAGCAGCAAACTTACACAGACATAGTACTATTTTCAAGTCTGCAGCCAGACATTTCATCCTTCAAGATTTGAGGCCAAATTGCTTTTCATATACAGACCATCTGAAAATATTGCTGAGTCTCTGTTTTAATCTCTCTCCAACACAACTCAACCTTTTTTGTGTGATAATTTCTACCATAAATATCCCTCCATTCCGCTAAGGTGCGCCATGGCCTTACACTTGCTAAATCTTGAGATACACTAGACAGAAGACAACCAAGTAGAAGACGCAGGTTAACTTTCAGTTGAACAATCATTGCCTAATCTGTTCATCAGGGGTGCTTTCTGAACCCCATCCATTCATGCTTGATTAACATCTACCACTTTCCCATCCCATTTGTCATTACACTGGATATGGGGTGTTAACACCTATGGCACTGAGACCTAATAAAAAAATTCTGCTCTTTCCCACATATTAAGAAGTGTCCAAGCCTTAATTACACTTTACTTTTCACTTCATAAGTGCTTAAATTTACTTATGCAGGACTTCTACATCGTGAGACAGTAATTTGTACGTTCTAACTCCTTTTTAGCCCTTTTTTTTTTAAAGGAGTGATGTGAACTGTACACAACATGACTAAGCAAGCCATGAATACAGGCACTCCCACCTCTGCAAGATCAGGGAGACTGAAAATATGCACATTTGCTTTGACAATTCACTCTCAATATTCATGTTGCGTTACCTGATGTATATTCTGTAATACTAACTTTTAAAATTATATCCTTTCTGTTCTGGACATACTCTGTTCTGCAAAATACAAGCATGCACAGAGAGCATTTTTGGGCAAAAGATTGCAAGCTTTCTCTTCCAGAACATTCCCTCTCCTCCCTGCATTTCTAAGTACTTTCTTATCAGGGATTCAGAACTTGCTGATTACAAGTTGCTGTACAGAAACAAAATATCTAGTCAATCCCACAAATAGCAACATCCTTTCTAATTAAATATTTATTTAGTGGTAAAGTTCATGTATGGAGTGTTTATAACATATCTCATAATTTATTAAGTAGTATGCTTTCTATCAAATTTTTATAGGGAAAATCTACTTTGCCAGAGGGGAAAAAAAAAAAGTCACTTCTTTTTTACCAGTGAAAAATCACAATGGAAATCCTGCTATTAAAAAAACCCTCATAAACACTATCAAAGAATCATACCAAATAAGGTTTGTAAGGATCTTTTATTTAAAAAAGTAACAAACTATTTATACTTTTACAAGAGTCTGTCCTATTTTAGTAAATATTTGGCAAAGTTATTTGATTAGGAGAGCAACCTGACCCTCAATTAACATGGTTATTTGCCATAAGTTAATCTTCCTTCATTTCAGTTTAACTACACAAATAATTTTTTTATATCTTTAGGTTAAGTAATACTTTTTCACAGCTTGGTTAAGACTGTATTTGCTGAGATAAGTGATGAGAGATCTTCAAAAAAACATTTATACAGACATCTTAAAGCTGAAATCACTCTCAGCAACTTAGTGCTAAGTGCTAGATGGAGAACAGCACGGTCAATTGTTGTATGATCACTTGATATATCTTTGATTCCAATACCAAGGCTTGCTTTAGAGGCTATTTTTTGATCTCTGAAAGCTTTTTAGAAGCTGTGATTTCTGTTCTCTGCTCAGACATTGAAGAGCACCTCGTTCCCACGGCATGCTACCTAATGTAGTGTTTCAAAGCGACTTGTACGTATCAAAACCAAAGGAGAGCTTGGCACTAGTGCTGTCAAGGTGCAAGGCAATGAAGCACCATCATGCATCCTGCAGTTGTCTGCATGCTGTCTTCTGGGATTTACCAGTCAGCAGTACCTGGGCATACTGTACGCCTCGGACAGCAGCAGCTGTATGCAGCATGTACAGATCAACTCCAGCTCCTACCACGCAGCACCATTTTGCTCTCTGGATATTAGGCATAGCTAACACACCAGCCTAGCCATTAACATTTTTAGCTTGACTTTTCTAGAGGAATTTTAAGTTAATTTCTATAGAGCACTTCATTTTGTAAAGATCATAGAACGGTTTAGGTTGGAAGGGACCTTAAAGATCATCTAGTTCCAACCCCCCTGCCATGGGCAAGGACACCTCCCACTAGACCTGGTTGCTCAAAGCCTCATCCAACCTGGCCTTGGGAACTCAGTTACTCATTCTTTGCACACATGAAGACACTTGTTCCAGTGAGAACACTGGATGCATATGAAACGCAGGATTAAATTTACAGTTGATTTTTGATGGCTTATAATGTCAAACAACTTAAAATAAGTAAAACTGGTAATAAATATTATACTCCCCACATATGGCACATCTAGAAGAACTTGGTCAGAGAGTATTGAACTCCAACAAGAGCCTAAGCCAGTCCATCAGACGAAATACATTTCATTGTATTTCATGCTAGCAAGGTACTATGTGGCTTCTTTTTCAGGGCGTACAGTGGCAACCATATTACAAAATAATTTCATAAATCCATGCTAGGGTAATGGTTGAGTCACATTATAAATACGGTGTAGTTGAGAAACTACTACAACACAGTTCACATAGACAAACTAGCATTATCAAGATCCAATTGTGATGGATTGGAGCTGCTCTGCAATCATTTGTGGATACGTTTACACAGTTACTGGGATGTTTATTTTATAAATAGATGAGGGGAGGGCAGGGTATGGTTTTCTCTGCAAACACTTGAGTGTCAATAAAAGACAGTTGCAGCTGATGGTCTATGCATATTGGAGGTCAAAAGGATTAGCGTAACTCGAAATGGGCTTTCTCAAAGGAAGAAACAAACAAAGGAAACATTTGGAAAGAAGGCGAAGGAGCAGACAGACACATGACCCTGTTTGGATGTCTATGGAAGTTAGGTCTACCATGCTACAATAGACTTAGAAGCCTTCAGATAAATAACAATGTATGTAGACTTCAATAACCAGTCATCTCCACATCGCAACTACTTTCCTCCTCCTGATGAATTGAACTACCGAATTTTAGAAAGACTGTTTAGGAAGCTCATTACAACTTCTGGAAAGAGATATTATATTTTCAGGACTCATTCAGGTTGCAGCAATCAGGCTTTTGTTAGTATCTGTTCATAATTTCATCTCCAGGAAGATAAAAGGACAATGCCTTAAAAGCTGTGCTCAGTAATCATGTAGGATTTATGGCATCTTATTTGTGGTATTTCACGGCTTTTGTGGACATATTCTACTCAGATCAGAATACAGCTATGGCCTCAGAGCATGTTAGGTCCTTAGGAGACCTGAAGCTGTTTTGAATCTCAATATCTTGCATGAATTCCGTACCACATGTTCTTCATAGTTACAACTAACGACAGGAAAACTTTTCATTCACTGTTTTTGACTAAGCCAGATGCTTAAAACGGCAAACGAAAAGCTGTGGAGAACTGTGCTTCTGATTCTCCTGCCAAACGTGAGAGTTGTACAGACTGGGGTTTGGGCAGTGGTTTTACACTTGCCTTATGCTGACCCAAGTGTGGGCTGCTGTCAGAAGAACTGATTTTACATTCTCCTCTTCCTTTACCAGTAGCAATCACAGTGCAAACATGACAAATCAGGGATCTGATCTGGCTGAAAATTAACTTTTTCCTCCCCTTCCTTCTGCCCAAAATGTTTAGTTTTCATTTGTATGTGTGCCTCTGGTCTGGTTTGCCAGACAGTCATATACATGAACACCAGTCCTAGTGCAAGGGCAAGAACTAGTACAAGGGCAGGTTTGCCCCAGTCGCAGCAGCCAGGTCTTTCATTTGATGAAAGCATCAGTGTCACCATGACCCAAGCTCCACAGAGACTGATCCAGAGACTGTGCTGTTTTCTGCAACCGATGACTTCCAAGAGGTGAGGAAAAAAAGATTTGCTTTAGACTATGAAATCTTGCCAACACCGTTATTTTTCCTGACAGAAACAGAGGGAGTCTCTTTAGAGTAATCCTGTTTTTTTCTTGTGGAGAAGATGCAATATGTAGAAGCACGTACTTGTTTAGCTGTGGAGGGAAGCAGCCTCACTGGGTACATAGAAATGTCCATTTTATGATATTGAAAGCTCTGGAAATCGAAGGCGAGACATGAAATATGAAATTCTCCTCAAACCCTGAGCTGGTCTAATCCAGAGGGTACAAGCAATTGGTCTGCAAAAGGCTCTGTCAGAAGTAAAAGAAGTTGCTTTAAATGACACTTCTTTCCAGTAATGTAGACTAATAAGATGCTAAAAAGATAGAGAAAGCAAATTCGAACTCGTAATGGAGATTAGCCATCTCCACTGAATAGGCTATTTGTCTCTTGTTGCTTGTGTCTAGTAAACCCTTTTGTAGTTTCAGTTCTTTCTGGATACCCTACTAATTGCTATGAAGATGACTATTTATCAGGATGTTACTCCAAACTATTGTTGCCATCTGTAAATATTCGTACATATTACCAGAGCTCTGAATGTGTAAATTTCTGACAACTGAAATAAATCAAGCCATCTAAGTAAAAAGACTCAAAAGTCAACCATAACAGCTGAAGAAAATATGAACACTCACCCTCCCCCAGCAGAGGCTTGAAAGGAAAACATGTTTGTTTCTGAAAATGAGCTTGTCATTAATTTAGTGACCTTTTCCACTCCAGCACAGAAAAAGCATGCAAAGACACTAAGTTGTCAGTGGACACCTCCAGCACTGCAGAGAAAGGTCTTATAAGATCAACAGCACGTGGAAGGAAAACAAGAGTCTGAAGCAAGTGGATGTCACAGCTAATAAGCAGGGAAGCAGCTCCGTTCCTGCTGAAAGAACAGGGCTGCTGCTGCTCCGCTGCCCCCTTAGCTGCCAAAATCATCAGAATAACCTCCAAAGGTTCAAAAAGTAGATATATCTAATGATGACTGATGACATTATTCTAACAAGGATTTCATGAGCTTCTAGTCACAGGCATCTTACGAAACGGGATCTCTGCATCACAGGTCTGAAATAATGTTACCAATACCAAAAAAAAAAAAAAAAAAAAAGAAACAATGAGCAATTATGTTTTAAAAAGTGANGGTCAGCTTTTCACAGAGAAAATGTCAAAAAAAAAAAAAAAAAAAAAAAAAAAAAAAAAAAAAAAAAGGAAGCATGAGGCACTATGTTTTAAAGAGTGAATACTGAAGAAGTGAAGCACCAGACCAGTCCCTTTCTAGCTTTCCTGGCCACAAAATGAAAAAATAACACCCTACTTGGCACTGCACTGAAAGTAGTATCCATTTTAGAAAGTTTATGATTCTTTAAGTTCATCTTAAACTACCCACAGACAACCTGGACAAAAGTTTTCCTGGCACTTGGCCCAAATTTCAAAATGAATTATATTTTTGCATATAGCATGTGTGTGTGTATACACACACACACACTTTATCAAACCAACATGTGAAAACACTGAAGTACTGCTACTGCATTTTGCGGTACTCTGCATGACTGCTGGAGAAGCACAAATTTACTAAGAATTCTAAGTTTACTGACAAAATACTCATATTTGAGAGCTAGTTAGGAATAGGTAACGCTAAATCCTATGCCAACAGGTAGTAACATCCACTCTCTAACAGGAGTTACATATCTGTACTGACAGGAGGTTTTATTACCCAGAGAGATGACTTCAGCTTCAGAACACTAAAGACATCAAGTCTATAAAGCAATTGTAATCCATTTGCTAATATTCCTGTTCTTTCCAAACACAGTGGTCCACAGGCTCCTTGAGTATGCTTTATTACAACACGAAATTCTGTTTTCTTTTAATGTCACAGAACATCTTTGAACTGTTTTTGGACTCCAGTTTTCACACAATAAGAGTGTTTCTTCAGGATTCGCCTTCAATACTTCAGTCCTCCACGTGGGAGGGGGTGGGGGTGTTTTGTCTGGTTTTGGGAGGTGTTTTGGTGTTTGGTTTTAGGGGTTCTTTTGGTGGTTTGTTTTGATTTGATTTTCTTTTGGGTGGTGGTGGGTTTGGTTTTTATTTTATTTTTTACTTTTTAAAAAGTAAAAGTACCAAGTATTCTGGTACTTAAAAGGAAGATTTTATAAATTCTACAAAACTCATTAACTGCACTGCACAGTTTTAGCACCTTCTACAGCGTGTTATTTATGTACATCCACAGGTGACTAGGACAGATGTGATATATTACCTGATTCAGTGCCCACTGAGGTCATCTGGAACATTTCCACTTACTTTAGAGAGCTTTGCACAAGGCTATTAAAGGAGGCTTTCAATGACAAAAGTGTTGCACTCTGTCACTTCTCATTAGTATTAGCAATGTTAAACTATGAACCTGTTAACATTTTGGACATCTCAGTACAGCTGAGGGGAACAGAGAAGATGCAGTCCCATGTAGTATACCCCTGCATTCAGAGCTTGATTCTGCTTTTGAAAATAAATTTTCTTCCTCTTAAAATGAAGGTAGAAAGTGCCCCTTATTTTTTAATTTTTCCTCAATGCAGCCCACTGGTCTCATACTCTCAAACACTCTTTCCCAAGAAACGTTCAAAATCAGTTTAAGCAAACATCAGATTCCCCAAGAGAGCTGCCTTGCACACATAAAAGCCCATCCCTGCCCCACGGAGCTTTACAGTCAGGGGGCAGCGGTGCCACTCTTGTCTGCTCTGTTTAAAACTCATCGTAGCCCTTCGGAGTGCACAGCCTTCGTACTTAACATGCATGCATGTCTTGTTTATAAATAAGATTTCAATTAAGATCCCAGACAAAAAACAGTCCTATAAATAAAGAGTCAATAAAACTACACAGGAGAATACTGAATAAAGAAGGGAACAGTAACATGCAACAGGAACCAACTTTTCAAGCACTATGCAACACCCATAGGGAACTCAGAGCATTCAGCAACTATCAGTTTCAAGCCATTGATAAGTCTTTCTTTTCCTGTTCACTTCAAATTAAACTTCTAGCATGAATCATTATCCAGAACATACGCATCAGATCCATGTGATTATTTACACAAAGTTTACACTTTCCTGCAGGCTCCACATCTTTGTGTCTATTATGCACAACCCCTCACTGTCAATTGCACTCCTGAGAGGCAGGCAGCATCAAGCTGGCTCCTTAAGAGCCTTTTCCAGTGCAAGCAAGCTAATTACAATGAAGCGCTGACAGAGTGCCTCCACATATGAGGGAAACATGCTGTGGTAAGAGCGAAAGAGAAGGAATGTCGGGGTGGAAGGTGACTCAACAGCTCGTGCATTCCCAGGCCTCACTTCAGTTTGAACATTTTTGCTTTATCAGGCTCCTTTGAGATATTGTAGGAGTTTAAGTTTTTAACTTTTTTTTTTTTTAAATTTTAGTAGTTTTTCAAAATTCTAGGATACAGCTGGAGGCACCCGTGCAGTACTTTGGGCACATACCCCACTGAATTAAGATTCACAGCATGAACATATCCATCTCCGCCCACGCCCTCCGACAGGCTATGCAGAGAAGGGAGAAGATGGCCTTTGCAGGGTGCCCGGGGAACTAACATGTCCAGCATCTGGCAGGTTGTTGGAGCAACACATTCCCAAAGAGAGGGCCTTGTGTGGAGTAGAAGGCCTCACCGGCAGCTCTTTCCCACTTAACTGGGGGAACTCCAGCTGCAACACTTCTGCTGACCTCCAGGGAGGGAGCACTTTCTCTGCAAACAGCATCCCAAGCCATTTAAAGTTTTATAACATAAACCTGAATATAACTATATAGTAAGTTACTACACTTGCCTATTCAACTGTAGTATAAACAGCTAAAAGTATATATTATCCACATCAAAATACCTGGGAAGACTGCAACAGCTAATTGAGGAATGGCTTAAGACACATGTCCTGGGAAGCTCTGTGCCAGCAAGCAAGCTGTGCACTCCCGCGCTAGCCCCATGGCAGAGTGACAGAACTACACCAGGTTAGACCACTTTCAGCAACCCGACCTCAGTGTGGCAGAGACCTGGACTGTAGCAGTTAAGTTCACACCAGCAAAAAAAGAGACCGTACTTACTTGCACTAGCATCTCTTTTTTGAGGGGTCAGGGTGGAGCAAAGCAAGCAGCTGACAGGCACCAGCAAACTCCGCTGAGCCTTTCCCTTTTTCTCCTGCCCACCTGCTCCATTCAGCATCCCCAGGACCTCTCTGCAGATCTCAACTGTTTTATAAATGTTAATTGTCCTTCAGTGCCACATAATAGTGATGGCCTCCTATTATCAAAAGCCAAAATGGTAGGAGTGATAAAGAGACCTTTAACAATTTCCTGCACCGCTACCACCGTGTACAGTTATGCCAGGCTGACAGTACTGGTTTGTGAGCTGAGTCTGTACAACCGCCCTGCTTCCCCAACCCACACCACACCAACCCCTGCCAATAGCACAGCAAGGTTGGTGGTAGTGGGCATGTCCCATGCAGCCTGACTAGAAATAAAAAATTAATATTGACAGCTATAAATACTGTGTTTGTTAGTCTCAGTGGGGTCCGTATATTTATGGGTCCCTTCCAACTTGAGATATTCTGTGATTCTATAACTGACTTCTGCCTCTCGGAGTTTTCAACGTCTTTTGATTCCAGGAAAAGGATGCATGCTTGTTGGAAGTTACTCAAGACCAGAGCTATCTAAACTCACAGTTAACTAGCTTGTTCTCCCTGCCTTCAATTATTTTTTTGTCCATTTGCAGGATAAGTGTCTGTTATTTCTTCATATGAAAAGGTTTTGTTCTCTCTTTTGCCAGTGACAGTTACCCTATGTGCACACACACCTCAAATCATTTAAGAACCAGGACTCCTGTCTCATATCATCCATAAGGGGTTTCTGGGTTATTATTTTTTGTAGTAAAGATCAGAAAGGTTAAATAAGCTGTTCTAGGTTACCTGAAAAGTCATATGGCAAGTGTGAGTAAAAGTGAAGCCTTCCAAATTACAAAATTGTTACTTCCCTCAGACTTTGAAAATTGTTCTATCACAAAAACCTGATTTACCTTACTCAGAAAAGCTGATTTTGCTCTTGAAAGTTAAAAGAACTGTGTGTTTCCATTGGAGATAATACATATTACACAGAATTTCATATCTTGGTTTTCCTGCTGTATCATCACCCACATCTTTCTTAATCTAATCCTGCATTTCTGAAGGAATTCTGAAGTGTGAAAGTTTGTGCCTTCACTCCATTTGATCTGTCGTTTGTATGTTCTCCTTCAGTTTTTCCATCTACTGCACTTATTTTAGCACTCAGCATTTCAAGGAAGCCAGGAAAGATTATAGTTCCTGGTATCTGGAAAAAATGTCTTCAGACAAACCCTGGTAGTCTGCTCAGTCTCAGCTTTCTCTCCATCAGCATCCACTGCCAGCAGGGCACCCTGCAGTTCACCCAAGTGGCACACGATGCATCAAGCCAAGGGATTTGATTTTCAGATCGAAAATTCACTCCTTCCCTGGAATAACCCAGGCAGCTTCTTTCACAATCAAATGCTTATAAATGACGGGATCTTAGTTTTAATACATTTTATCCAAGAGCAAACAGACAGCTCCACTGTACTCCCGTCTGCCTTCCCATCCCTCTAAACACGGTGGCAGTGTTCAAACAGTCCCTACGTGCCACCTTGGCACAGCACGGCTGGTCTGTGAATTTGTGTATGTGAAGTAATCATCCAATAAAGGTCAGAAATGTAGTAATGACTAAAATATGTACAATAACCATTATAATCTTTCCTAAGCACTTAAGAACCCTTGTTGTCTGCTGATGGATTTGATAGGCTTCTGCTAACAGCAGCTTATATCAGCAGAAGGTGTCTACAGTGTTTTCCTCAGCATTGAATAAGGCAGACCTTCATGAATGATGCACAGGCAGAAAAAAACCAACGTTTAAAGATCAAGTACCTTTTTTAAAAAAAGCATCACCTAAATATGAGTTGATCCTCATAAACACAAAGTTGACCATTGCCAACAAAAATCTGCCATAAAAGACCATGTGAGGAGATGACAACAGCCTTCATGTACCTATGAGACATCAGAAAACTGCATTCAGGCTAAATAAAGTAGCAATTTAATAGCTCTGCATTTTGGAGAAACAGACAGCAGAAGCCACTGCCCAGGATATAGGCTTATACATAGCAAGGCTTGGACTATTTGAATCTGAACTATTTGGCTTCAGCAGTTCCCTCAAAGACAGAGAGCAAACACCAGGCCGGGGCACTGGTGGGATGCAGCTGTGGGAGCGTGCGCCACAGAGGGAGCCAGAGCCCCAGCTTAGCCAGTGGCACAGGGAGCTGGGGGCCAGGACGGACCCAGGCATGGTACTCTGGAAGGCAGGCTTGGATGCCTGAGCAAGGAAACAGCGTTACGCTCAATTCCAGTGTTTCGGGGAAAAGGACATTGTGTACTTTTTTTTTTTGTGTGTGTGTGTGTGTGTGAGTAGAGCAAGTTGCATTTCTGCCAAGGAAACACATGCTCCTGCCAGTGTCTCCTAACAGAGCAGGCACTGACTGGTCTCCCGGGCAGAGACAAAAGTGAAAAAAGCAAAGGAGTCCCAGCACCCTTCTCCTCCTCCCCAGCTAGTGACATTCATGAACACTATTATCCTCATTGGTTCTTGTTTTGCCAGAAGCAGAATAAAAGCCTAGGTGCTTAAATCAACTGAGTACATCAAGTATAGAAGCTAATAAAGCCTTTTATTGCAGACTGAAGTCAGATTTCAGTCTGAGTGGTTAATGCGCTCTGGTCAGCTATTTGTTTTTCTCTTCAATTTGTTCTGGACCGCTTCATTTGCGGTGAGGTATTTGTGTCTTTTTATTACTTTTATTATTTATATGAGACATAAACCAAACACACTTTCCACCCTAACTAGCAAAACAGTCCAGTGGTCTGTTTCTCTTATACAGAAACAGTCTGGAGGCATGACAGCTATCTTTCCTCTTGTTATGTTAGCCCTTAAACAGGCAAGACTTTCTCCAAGGCCAACTGTCCAGATCCATCATCGCAGACTGTGTCAGCAAGCTCATACCACCATAGCAACATGATGAAATACCAGTTCCTGCCTAACTCATATTGCTTCCCAGCATCGCTAATGGTTCAACATCCTCAGTAACATGAGAGGTTAAGTACAAGTAACAGTCCACCAATCAATTTTTGTACAAGATATTCACTCAAGTAGGATATAAATCAGGAAAGGAGCAAATTAGTGACTGTCATAAACAGAGGTTACATATTAAATTGTGTGCTGTCCTGGAGATTTGACTTTGGGAAATTGAGCATCATGGACTGTTCACATCCAAAATTGCTTTGAAAGAGAAAGCAGGGAAGACCTCCTCTTTGTAAAGCTTTTGGATGGACAGAAATGGCACCTAGCTTTACTTTCCACTGTATAAAGGGGTGCAGGGGACGGGGGGATGATGACACATGCTGATAAAGAGTTTGTTTTAAGTCCAAGTTGGCAACTACTGTGATTTTATCACCATTCTTCAATTTTGTCCTAGGGAACCTATTTAATAAAACCTGCAGATTTCATTAAAAAGAATAACTTCAGTTTGTAGCTGTCCTTGCGGAGAAGCCTTGGTTAATTTTATAGTAACTGCTATGCAGATAAGAGACTAGAAATCCATGACAAGTTTAAGCCAGCTAACGTGGATAACAGTAACTTCTCTTTCCTAGCATACACTTTGGCACAGGCTTCAAGACCTACTAGAGAAGCAGGGTAAGTACCTAGAGTAGCTTGCTCTCTCTGAGCTTCATGCTGCAAACCCTGCACCACAAAGCTTCAGCAACCTTGAGTGCATGATCTCCAACTTAATCCCAAGATTTTTAATAGATGTGATTGGAAGTCCTGAAATGTACTGTTATCTGCATGCCGTATCCAACGGGGCATGAGGGTAGAAAGCAAGAGGGTGTTGTGGGAAGAAAGGAAAAAAAAAAAAAAGAAAACAAAGACAGGTCAGCAGAAAATACAGCTGGAAGTATGGGGAAATAAGCCTAGTTAAGAGCAGGAATACCTGAGGGAAGCAGCTAGGGACAAACAAATGAGAGGGAATTGGTGCTGTCTTATTAAGGACATGACAAATGCTCACAGCAAATTCAAACAAAAGAACTTGCCTTCCCTAGTTATCTGGGCTAATTAATTTCTGCCAGTTCTTGGTGCTGGTTTTGGCTAATTCACCAACACAGAAAATGACAACTCTTCCCTGGAGCTGCAGCAGAGAGTGCATTTTGAAGCCCCCCAAACCACCAGAATTTCCTTTCTTGTTAAAATAAAATCCTTTCAGCCTTCCACCCGAACATAGGCAGAGGAGGAGATGGAGGTTGAGAGGTGCATAGGCTATGGCAACCCCTCACATGCACAAGTGCTGACACCAAAGGAAACGAGTAGAGTACTGTACAACATACTTAAGGACCCTCAGACCTGTGATCTACTTTATTTGCCAGGGCAGAGTAAATTTCATTGCCAATAGGGATGGTATGAAGATGCAGACACTGCTGCTTTAGACACTACTGTTCTGCAACGCACCAGTGCTTACACCAAACACACCACCAGATGCAGGGGAAGATTCCTAAACTAGCAAACAATAATACTAATAGTACAGCAAGTCCAGTGCTAGGGAAAATTGCTGAATGAAATGTACTCTTTCACGTCACTATTTGTTTCCAGCAGTTGTTATCTCAGGGACACTACATGGAGAAGCTGCTGTTAATGACCTTCTATATCTTAATTATCTTAGCTGCCTCATCCAAGGCCAGGTACCATGGTCTGCTAGTCCTTGAGTTAACAGTGACCAGACTGTTGAATACATCCTTCTCTTATCTGTGTTAGCACAGTAGAGGTCTAAAAATGTCAGTTCATAGCCTTGATTTTTATAAATCAGCATGCATAAGAATCTTGCAAATTCCAATTAGATTATAAAATGCAAACTCTCCAATATAAATTGCAAAACAGACTCCTGAGAACAAGCTCAATGGCTTCAGAATCAATATTCCACAGAACGCTAACTGTTGCAACAAAACTGCGTTGAAATTCTTGTGTCCCTGATGGGTTTCCAGCTTTAATTTTCAGCTGTAAACAGTCAAGGAAATAATGTTCGAGTTCCCCCTTTCCCTAGAGGAAGGGATACGTAGAGCTTTCCAAAGCTTTGTGAATTCCTTTTGCACCTCCTAATTGAGATATCCTCTTGCCAAAGAATGAGTATTTTACCTTGTGGTTGTTCTCAAAAATGTGATACGATGTACTAGACATTTGGTCAGCATTACATTCATTAGTGTATTTCCATGGGCTCGACAGTGATTCTGTCCCTAGCTAAATGGCTTGGGTAGCAATCATTTCTGCAAGGCTAGATGTGAAATGGAGTTGCTGAGCACAGAATCACAGTCCTGAAATACTACAGTTATCCAACCTTCTGAAACTGTGGCCTTGGAGAAAGGACATACCAAACTGCCCTACCAGAGAGGCCATTTGGCCTGTGTCTGAGAACATGAACCGCGACCATGACAGGGAGGTTTTGGTAGGGGCTCCGTGAGGTAGGTTAGCTACAACAAGCCTCAGTACAGGCCAATGTAGAAGCTGTCTGGCTGCCAAGTAGGACAGGCCTGGAGAAGAGGCATTTCTTGTCTTACCTTATGTTTTCTTTGTAATGCACTTGTTCTTAGGTACATGATGTAATCAGGGCTGGATAATCACCACCTAATCTGCTCATTACCTTCAAAGAATAGCTCCAACTACTGTGGGATTAAAAAGGGCTGCCAAAGCAAGTGGTGGGCTGCACAAGGATTTCAGCCATGGCCGCTGGGCCATGCCTGGTGGTCATGGGTTAAGGTTCAGCCCATATCTAGGGTTAGGAGAGAGACAGCTCAGAGCTCCAGGT
This sequence comes from Burhinus bistriatus, assembly GCA_013397275.1. Taxonomy (NCBI): domain Eukaryota; kingdom Metazoa; phylum Chordata; class Aves; order Charadriiformes; family Burhinidae; genus Burhinus; species Burhinus bistriatus. The sequence goes on from VYXH01005916.1 coordinate 237,427, forward strand.
AGGGCCAGAATGCAAAGGGGCAGCCAAAAGAATAGGTCAGCCACACAAAAAAATTAACTCCTGGAATATTTATCTAGGCCATAACTAGGCATTATTCTGTACTGATCAGCCAACATCTGGGGTTAGTGTTAGGGTAAACAAGAACTCCTAGGGTTAGGAGCACTAGGTGGAGCAGGGCACCTAACATCTGCCAAAGGGAAAGGTGGGCTATGCAAACATTTGATCCCTGGCAGCTTATTCCTCTGGGGCGTAACCGGGGGTCGTGTGTTAGGGCTCAGCCCACAACTAGGATTAAGGTTCAGGTTTGGGTTAGTGTTTACCTGGGTTTTGTCTCTCTGTTAACTCTAAACTCAAGTATAATACTAGGAATGGACTGAACCTTTTCCCACATCCACCAGTCATTCTATAAATTGTCAAGGACAAAGTCCTCATGCAGCCCACCCCTTCCTTTGGTAGCCACTTTTTGCCTCTACACTACCTGGAGCCCTTGGCTTTTTCCATTTCTTACCCTACCTGTAACTCTGGGCTTGGTCTTAGCCACATCCCCTAAGATGACTGGAGCTTTTTCAAGACTTGGTTCTTACTGCTGTTTTTCACTTTACTAATTAGTTCTGTCAAACCCAAGCTAGTCCCCAGCTGTGAGCATGTAGTCCTTGCTAATCTTAGGGCAGTTCCACTAACTCTGGAGCTGACTATATGTTGTATTTCCCCATCTTGACTACCTGGAAAGGAGATGAGAAATTAGAATATCCATTTGCTCACAAAGATAGACCAGCTTGCAGCCTGCTAGCATTGCAAGCTGTAAGCATAGTGCTGTTGTAAACTATTTGTGGCCATTTTCTTGTCTTAGCATTAGCATTTTATGAAGTTAAAGCCCAAATATTAATGCTGTACTACTTGAATGCATTAACTGCTTCTATCAGTCAGTCCTCATTCTGGACCCTTGTCTTTGATGCTGGAGTAGGGATCCAGAGAATAAACAGCCCAGGAACGCTACAATTCTTGCTGGAGTCCTAAAATAGGAAAGTGGGTGAGATGGTGTTTCTGTGTAATATCAGACTACTTGCAGAAGGAAAGGGAACAAACAATTCAACAACTGCAGACCTGTAAACACAAAAATAACCAATGCAGCTGGCAAAAACCTCTTGAAGAAAAACTATGGCAAACTTCAAACTCCAAAAGCAGAAATAGAGATCAGTTGGCACAAATAACATATTGTATGTTGAGAAGTAGTCGTGAAGATTCCTTGGGGGTTAGATATGTTTTGCAACAAACAACACCTGCAAGAGCACTACAGAGCCAAGGGATACAGGGGCTAGAACAGGAAAGGGATGATGATAGAAATCCTGCTAGCCAAGCTCACCACTTTCAGGAAACCTTACAATACCACATACCAAAGTGCTCAGGTTGTTTTTCTTCTTTATAATTTGATTTTCCATATGGCTTAATAATTACCCACCTTAGTTCATGGTACCATTTAACATCTTTAGGAAATCTGTCTTATAAAACATTTCCTCAAAGCAGTTTATAAGCAGATAACAGAAACACTATAACACTAGTTTTGCATGTACAGCAGTGATAGAATTAACCTGATTCCTGGAAGGCTGCTGTAAAGTAATATCTCTCAGCTCTGCTTAGCAGGCAAAATAGTACAGCAACAGTGGCCAAGATGGCATGGTTATACCAATCTCTTGTAACTCCATCAGCATAAAAAAATTAGTTGGTAGAAACAGAGCATAGGTTGCAAAAAAAAAAACAACACAAAACCAAACCCAGACATCTATTGCCTCAACAAGCCAATTGCCATTAAAGCAGATGTTGTACCTAGGTTACTTTCCGTTGTACAACAGAAGTATTTAGTGAGCTCACGCCATTGCACAACACTGTCTGCATAGAGAGGGAGGAATTAGTTTTTCCAGACTTGGAGCTGTATCAGAGACAGCTCAGATGCATTCACAGCTGGTTCTTTTTGGACCCAGCATTGACATATGTGAGCACTGAGCAGCAAGTGATCTGGTGCATGTTTTGAGTGGAACTTAAAGCAGACCAGGACACCACAGTCATATAAAAAGTACCTCAGACACAGTTACAAACTGGCCTTTAAAAAAAACCCAACAAAGCCAAACACCAAAAAAACATAAAACAAGAAAAACAAGAAAAACCCCAACATACAGATTTATTCATCTTAAAAAGCTTAAGCAGCAATAAATAAATGTAGCAATGGCAATCATTGGCTATACTTCCTTATTGGTATCTACAGCTAAATCTTATTTTGCTTCAGACTTTCTGCCAGCATCGTGTACCAATTCCCCTGGCTTTTATTAAAACCAAGATCAGGTTGTAAATTAACCAAGTTTATGCTGCACTTGAATCACCCTTTGCCACTGTCCTCCTTTTTCAAACATGATGACATTACACTGCCTTTGCAGGTCTGTGCCAAAACTAACAAATCTTTGGTACTTCCTAAGCATTTCGGTATGGATCAGTATTCTCAATGCTGCTCTTTTTAGAAACATGGAAAAGTTTACTGAATAAATACATTTCAATATAGTTTCAGAGTTGCAAAATGAAAGAAATGTAGTTGTTACAGCAACGCTATCTGTATTTGCATGTATTGATTTTTTTCCTTTATTTACCTTTTCTCTTGAAACCTCATTCAATGACCAGAGTTGCTTAGATAAACAACTAACCATATCCAAAAGAAACAACAGTAAAAGAAAATCCTTAGGTCAGCAACGTTTTTAAATGTCATTGTTTCAAACCACCAGTATTTTACACAAGCCAACATTTCTTAGATGTCAGCTTTAGTAACACACTTGTTCAAAGTTGCATTTTTTCCTCACTGAGTTAGCAATGTATTGAATTTCCTATATATTAGCAACATCGCCTCTGTTAGAAAGCCAGCTATCTTCTATGCCTTCAAATAAATAAAAAAGAAAGCATCACTGCATCACTGGTCCAGCCTTCTACCACTTGAGGTGGAAGAGAAACCATTTGCACAGAACCCTGCTCCATACTAATAAATCTACAGCAAAACTCTGGTAACTCAAGCCCGCATTTGTAAGCCTGTTGGAATCACTTTGGCTGCTGGAAGGCACAGCACAGTCAGCACCGGCTGCGCTGCATCCAATTCAGGCTGTCAGTGTGCTCCTGCCTTTCTCCTCCCGGGCAATGACCCTGGGATGCTTGGGCCCTGGTCACTGCTCAGGCGCTGCAGCACAGAGCTGTTCCTCTGCAATGCTCCTGGGGAATCCCTAGGAGCTTTGAGAGCAGGAAAATAGAGATTTATGCATTAATACAAACACTGAAATAGTATAAAACCACAGGAAAATGGAACCACACCTAAGCCCAAGCAGCTGCTCTCAGCTCTGGGAAGACAAGCTCAGTATCCAAGTCTTGCGTTCAGCTCACAGCTCTGAGGGGCAAGAGCCAGAGGTACTGCACAGTGCTGCATACCATGGTCTGCTCCCTCCGCCTGAGCTGCCACACAGCGAGCCTGCTGCTTTCAAGTCTCCCAGACTTTTGCTTTCATGAGAAATCCTTTGGTATTACCTTGGTGACTGAGGAAAGGAAGAGCAGCCTTAACTCGCTGGCTGGCAAGTTAAGGCTGCTCTTGCCCCCCACTCCCCCCAGTCTGCACAGACACGCACCCCCAGGCCACAGCAAGTGGGATGGAAGTCATTGTGACATTTTCATTTTTAGTTGCAAGTTAAATGAAAGTGGACAGAAAATTGAGCCATAACCCAAGCTCTGACTCCACAAAAAACAGTTTTTGCACAGACTTCCAAAGAGATATCCTGACATTTGAATTTATTAAGGATTTTAAAAGTGATGTTTCACTTTGCTTAACATGCACATTTTTCCCCAGATCAGTTTGCCCTCAAACATCAAGCCATTCCTCTCTCCTTGCTAGCAAAGAGGCATATATTTTTTCCTGACTCTTAAGTGAAAATAAAGGAATGCAATGCTTATCTGACATTCTGTTTACTCTTATATATCACCATTGTGTAAGGTCTATAAATATTTTCCATATGTTAGCTAAAGCAATCCCTCCATTTCAGCATCTGCAAAATCTGTCCACACAGTCTTTCAGATTAGCATTAATACATTATTCTGACAAAAGTTGAATAAATGCATTTCATGGGCTCTTTTTCCCCCCCTACTATTGGATAACTTCATACTCACATGCAAAATCACCGTAGGATTCATATTCACTGTACCTCTACAATTTCAGGTTCAAAGACCTTGTTTCAAAAATAAAAATCCAGCACATGGGGGTTTTTTAAGCTGCCTTACCTGTGTGTGCCAAGCTCAGAGCAGGCTCTAACACCAAATGCAGTCAGTTCCTTCCCCCTACATCCTGTACCAGGCAACAGTACCCAGGCAACAGCCCCACCTGGGACACACAACCCACACCCCCGGGAGCCTGGTGGTGGTGGCAGGTGTAGGCAGTTGACCCCCTGATGTTCACTTAACAAACCCTCCTGCAGAGCTGGGGAAATAAGCTGTGCTCAGTTGTGCTAGCTGTAATAGCAACAGAAGGTACATAGGAGAAATCTAATTTAAGTCATTTAAAAGCAAAACACTACTTTTGGCACCAAAACCTCAAGTCAATGAGCCGACCTGATGAGGAAGGAGAAGCATTAGAATGTTTTTATGTAATCCTATTCCACCAAAGTCACCATTCAAATAAAGTAAAGTGGTCTCCCCTCTGGAGAGAGTCCTATCTCCGTGTGCATGTTGCTGCGCACAGCAGATTTTTATGGGCAATAGGTTCTTAGTGTCGTGATCAAAAATTGAAGAGGTATGAATATAATATTCTGTGTAAACAGATACTTTAGTAGAAACATGAATGTTAGCGCATACTCAGTATGGGAGAGTTAACTGGAGTAAAAAACCCCACGAACTGTACTCTTGTGCCTACTGATTTAACTGACAAAATGGATTTCTGTTAGGTTAATATCTGGATGAGTACATTTTGAGAAGTATTTATACAACCCCAAACAACCATAAATTGCAATATATTGGAAGTTCTGATTTTAATTAATCTTCCTTTTGCGCTCCACCTCCCCTTCGTTGTTTACTCATCTCCCTTGTAACCCTTATTCCAAGCTGGCTCCACAGATAGGAAAATGTCTTCCTCTGCAAGTAAAATCATCATTAGGCTGAGAATAAGATGAGAGGATTTCTCTGAAAAGTTAAAACAGGAATCCCTCAGAGAGTTTACTAAAGAAAACTCAAAGCTTTCTGCAAGGATACAGCCAACTTCTCTTGTTTCTCTTTCACCCCCCTGCACCCAAGCAACGAGTGAGTCACCTCCATAATGCACCCAGCGTACACACACAAAAAAAGTCTCAAAAAGCAATCTGTGTTTCCAAGAAATCTCGAAAACAGTCTGAGCTGCCCCTTGCCACTTCTTCCAGTTCCTCACCCTAATTTCAGAGGAGTCTTCATGGATGACAGTAGTTTTTACTGCCTATGGCTTTTTCATTATTAAGTACTCTTGTTTATTTGAATGTGCTCGCTCTCCAGTCTGAGTGGAGTGCACAGTGGGAAGAATTCAAAATGAAGAAGAAAGTCTATGGAAGGAGCCCTTTCCGTGGGTTGGATATGTCTGGCTAGAGATGGAGGAAGATGTCCCAGAACAGGAGAAATATGGTTGCTGCAGGACAGTCCAGCCTGTCACAGCAGCAGGGGATGGTGGGCAGGAGTCCAACAAATCCCGAGGGGTCAGGGTACGCCCTGTTCCTAGCAAGACCAGAGCATCGCAGTGCAAAGCCCCATAAAGGCAAAGGCAGATTTTACTGCCAAATGTTCAGACTTCCTGCGGACAAAGGCTGGGCAAAGAAAACAGGAGTACAAAAAAGGAAAACTGTTTATCCAAATTACAGAGCAGACAGAGGTTAGGATCAGAGCAAGGTATCCCAGCTCCCAACCTGGTGGTTAGCCTCAGCCTGGGAGCTGGGAAGAGTGGTTCTGACCCTCAGCCACACCAGAGGTGCCGGCTGTGGTCACACAGGTCTCTAAATAGGAGGGTACTTTGTACTGAATGTGTAATTGGATGGTGTGATTCATCCACCCATGATACAACATTCATCCTTTCAGCATGAGGGATTTTAAAATAAACTAGCCTCAGTGGAAGTGTGGGATCCAGTGTATTTCAACATCCTTTAATCATCTATGATGATTATTAGACTAATTCTTTTTACCTACAAATCAACTTTATTAAGCTGGGATATTTTCTACGTCCATCATCTGCAGGATATTCTTCTACAAAAGAGTGAAAAGCTTATTAAGTAACACAGGGCATGGCATTCATCACCCAGAGCCAAAGTAATCTCAGAATATGCAATTAGTTTTGAAATATGGAGTCAACAAAACACGATTGTTTCAAGTTTACCCTGGACAATGATGTTTCCTCACCACATGAATCCCTTCGTGATGCCTCCCATTCCTGGGAGTGTTTAGTTTACAGCCTGATATTTAACACTCATGCAGATTCACTCTTCCACAAATTATGTGTGTTGTGACAGATGCTCCATGCTGTAAACACACCGGATGATAACTGGGAGCAGAAAAGAGGAGGAACAGCCTCTTACATCCTATGTACGATCCTCTAATGTAGCTTAGGTATTTACAAGTGAACAGTATTTTTAAAAAGTCAGCTTTGTCAATAAAGGGATTGTGCCTATAAAATAACAGCTCCCGAGTTCCACTTCTTCATGGGCATACCTGTTGTTAGTGATAAAATTGCTTCATTTATTTCTATTTCATGCAGTTATTTGTAGTCGGAAACAGTACTGAGTGTTTCACTGTTCTACCCTTGCAGATAGCATAGGGAAAACAAATTAACAATAGGAACAAGAAATCCATACTTAAAAATTTTAGGGAAATTTTCTTGATGTAATGCTTTAAAAATATAGTGAAGAACTACCTTTCTTTGCACCTGGCAAAATGTGCCTTTCAGCAAGAAAAGTTAGAAAATACAGCAAAGCGTTTTAACCTTTCACATTTTACAGCAGATTGCCGAAGTAGTTAAAGTAGAACAGAGGCCCCCCCCCCCCTAGAATGTCAGCTCTCAGATATGCATCATCTTTAATGTGCTAAAGTGGATGTGAAAGCCTCATGTGAAAGAAAAGTGAGGCAGAGAAAAGTTAAATGCCTTGGCAGGGTTACTGGCAGAGCCGGGTTCTCCGCTGCTCTGTGCCCTGCAGAGTGGTTTACATTGCTCCATGGGAAGTACAAGGTTCTCTTTCTTGAATGGCATTTGGCCGGGGACCATAATTCTTCAGAACCGATGCCTAAATGAAACAGACCAGATAAGAGCTGCCCCCAAAGGGTTTAAAGTAGATTGTATAAATCTCAAGCAATATAATAATATGTCCCCAATCCCCTGGATTCAGACCTGTCAAGATCTGCTCTGAGTTTCCTGTCTCTGGGTACCAGAACCTGACCCTCTCAGGTAATAATCAGGAGCTGTGTCACAGAAATCAGCATGAATTCTCTGCTATAAAATCTGCATCAAACTTCCAGATGTCTCAGACATGCAGGTGAGGTGGCCTAAGTAGATATTTTCTGTGTCTAATTTACAATGTGTGAACCTTTTATTCTAAAGGTAATTCCACTGTATTGCAGTACCTGGAGTATGCAGAAATAACAAAAACTAACAAGAAATAGGCTGCTAAGACCTATTTATCACTATCAGGATTTAAAAAGAAAGGAAATAAGCGCAAGCTGCTTTTATTGCTAAATGAACTCAAACTGTGAGAGGAGGAAGATACATAAACAGAGATCAACTGTAAAGAGCAAATTGCTCAACTGGTCTACAGGAGAGTTTTACGTGGGAAATTCCCACTAGGACTCCAACAATTTATACACAAAAACCCATGTGCCTTGATTGGAAAAGAGGCCTGCAGTATTAGATACTACTGACATACGAGTAGGCAATACAGTGTCAGCTCCCTGGCATTTGCCTGTTTGCATCGGCCTGATAGGAACATCAAAGAAAAACCACTGCCAGGGAGAAATGTTTTGCTTAATTAGCATCACCAGTGAAAGGTTCTGATTACTGTGTTATGGAGAGTAAAACCTGATGTTTTTGCAAGATTTATATGCTAGCTTTGATCAACCAATCTTCCCCAAGAAAAAAGAAATGGGCAACCCTTCCATGAGCATGTTTTTACTATCCCAATGACATCCACATGAAGTTATCAAGTACTTTAGAAGAATAAAACAAAGGTGTGAAACTTCCTCAACTGGCTGCCAGTATGTGTCTGAGTTCACAGCCAGAGGCATAAAGTTGTGTGACATGATTCAGTAAAGCAATTTAAAATAGGCTTAATTTTAGCACTAGAATTCTACAGGAAAGTAAAGCACAGTTTCAGGGAAAAGGCAAGATTTCCCATGAAAGACTTGGTCAAACCTCAGTTTGAATCACACATTGTTTAAGCCTTTTGTCAGGGGTCACACAGTCAGTCCTAGGAAAGATGAGAAGTTCACAGAACATCCCTGCAATATCTTAGTCCTGGACAATGAATCACAGAGTACGTTGAAAGCGTAGCCCGTGGTACATGAGGAGTGGATTCCTTAAATTTGATGACTGATAAAAGTACTACTCTAATTCCTTAAAAATTTATTTTAGCACTGTGCAACAGCTTCACGTGTCTGTATTTACAGAACTGGACAGTAATTTCTTTCCACAAACTTAAAATCTTCCCCAAAGACTTCAACACAACCAACATACTTAGCCCGTATAGTTGTGTTTATTTTTTTTTTTTCTCCCCCTACCTACTACTCGTCTAAGAGCAGTGTGCGATTTCACTATTTTGGTTGCTATTCCAAGGCACTTGATGAGCCCTGAATACAAGTTGCAGGCTATACGTTGTTTGCAGACTGTTTTCGGGAAATGTTTAATACTGAAGAGGTCAAAAGCCACATGCTACTTCTTTGTCTCCAGTGAGGTCACCTACCTTACAAACTCACTTCCAGAAGACAAAGGCAAAAGTGTCAAGCTAGAGGTGTGCTTGCTTTGTCCAAAAAGCATGCTCAGAAGTGTGAACGGACAGCACTCGGTGTAGGAATGGCAATCAGCTCAAGGGGAAAAGAGTAAGAAACCCTCCTGAAAACTTGGATCAATGAAACAGTTTTTAAGCCTCACTGGTGAGTGGGCTTCATCACATGCAGTGCTAACTAGCCCAGTCACAGCCACAGCATGGACATGCTTTAAAGCAGTTGCCAGTTAAAAACATCTGGACACAGGCAATGTGAATTGGGTTTGTAACGGGTGGGATAGTTACAGCTGACTCACATATGACTAATGCTAGCATTTTCCTGTAGCCTAACCAAGCGTTGCTTAGAAAAGAGACGTAAGAACAGCAGTGGCCCACTGATGGCTCTCACCCTTGTCAGCAGCGAGCCTGGAAGCCATTTGGCTTCACGAGTTCAGAAGTGACAGCACCTGGGAAACGCAGCCCAGTGCTCTGCACGTCAGCAGCGTTTCTCTCCATTTATGAGAGTGACATTGCCCCAGAAAGACAACATGTCAAGTATATCATGGTGTACTTGGCTGGGCAAGCCCACTACCACTCCGAGAGTGAAGAGATCTCAAGTGTCATCCTCTGTGTGCTGTGATCTGGTACAAAACCACCAAGGGCTTTGCAATGTCAGAGCCCGTGGGCTTTGCTGTAGAGTATCTCTGTAACTAATTAACACATTATTCATATGTTTGCATGTGTGCTGCCCAGAACATCTGCTTCAACCTTCTTTGGAGGGTTTTATAGTAAAACCTAGACAATTCATTGAAGCCAGAATAGCTCTAGTGCATTGCTACCTTGCATACCCTGCTCAGAACAGATACATTTTTAAAAAAATTAGTATGGCATTTTGCACTAGCTGATTTGAAATCTGAGCCTTCTTGATTTAAATGCAAACAGGAGGACTGGCACCACAGTTGTCAGAACTTCAGTTGGAAAGAAAAGCTTTTAATGCTGATTAGAGATGAGGAAAAAGGCTTTACAGCTGCGCAGTGAAATTCAGATGGTTGGAGAAAGTGGGGAGCGTGCAGAACTAAAGTTGCAAGAAGTATGACTTGAGAGACTAGGGAAAAGGTCCTGTTTTCAATAAAAGTCTAAAGAAGGAGGGAAGAGCTGGGGTTCAAGGAATTGTCTTTGGATCTGAAGCACACTGGCAGCTGTTCAAACTGGCTGCTTGCCAGATTATATTTCTGTTATTCAGTGCTAAAGAACAGCTCATACACTTGAGAGATGCTCTGCTGGAGTAAACAGAGAGAATTTGACTGAAGTCAAAGGAGCAGGTTTATACCAGCTGAGAATCTGGCCCTTAGCTTGCTCTAAAAATGAAATATGGACTCTGAATAACAACAAACTCTTTTTTTCTTCAGATGTGGCACTGAGCCCTGACGCTGGCAAGTGCCTCCAGTTTTACACACATTGGTTTCTTTCAATACTGTGAAAAATCTTCTTAAAGCTTTGTAATCAGGACGCAACACTTGAATTATCACACCTAGAAACAGAAGCTGCATACCTGCACGACAGTGACCCTGATCTCCTCCAGCCTCCTTCCATGTAACTGTTACCTTCATTGATTGTGTCAAAATATATTTACATCATCATATTTCTACACTGGCACCACCAGCACACATAAGCTCTGAGAACTTGTAAGTTGATTTCCATTCAACTACATGATTTCTGTAAGAACTGCTCCTCACCCTGAGCAACGCTGTCCAGAGAAGATGGACGTCCAGATTGATCCTGGCCAACTGCAGGTGCGCAGTTAGGAATGGAAGTGCTCCCCACTGCCCATACAAGAGACAGGCAAGGTGTGCTGAGTTAGCCTCCAGTGACCATATAGAAAGCACAGGCTGTTGGCTCCCCTAAATGCCTGGACTAAGCAAAGAGAATCCAGACCTTTAAGAGCTTGAAATAGAGCACAATTGAGTCATATCTTCCACATGTAAAACACTTGTTCGCAGGAGCACTGGCTTGCATGCTCTAGATGCTTTCTGCACTATTCATGTCCACGTGCATTTGCCCTCTAACATACGCATTGGCACTTTCCCTTCTTGAGTTCTCCCACTACTAGACAGGATGATGTGTGTTTGTATATACGTGTGCACTTATATTTAAAAACATAAATGCATGACTACCTAGGCTTTTTGGTATTAAAGTTTTGTCTTTGCTCAATAAAAGCACAGGAAAGCTATAAAAATGTAGCTGGGGTCCGTGTAACCATACTGTTTGTCATTACTCAAATAAACACAGTAATTAAGATTTCTTCCAGCTTCCAAAAGAGAGAACAGCAAATTTGTTCTTGGTTCACAGTTGTTTAACCAGACGTTGACTAAGAAGTATGCACTCTAGAAGTATGAGGTCTGACTTTCAACATCTTGTATTCTTAGCCTATGATGTAAATATTTATTTAAGCTTTTTGTTTTTTACCTTTGAATGAAAAAGCAATGCCATAAATGAAAGTTTACAAAAGCAAGTAATGGAGAAGTCTTCTGGAATTAGCTTGGCATAACACTATGCCTACCATTAAACCAGAAAACAAAATTAACCATACACAGTGTCTCGCCAGAGCCAGATTTCTGAAGCTGCTGATGTAACTATGGTCTTCTCGGTAGGTTATCCCATGATGCAGGTGATGGGCACAGCCCGAGCAGGAGAAATTGCTCCTTGCCTGCAGAGCAGATCATCGTGTGCGTTCCATGGCCCACAGGGACAGGAGAAGGGCCAGGCAGCTGGCTCGGCAAAAGCCTCTTTGTTTATGACAGACCCTTGTTGTCTAACATCTAGTAAAATATGACTCACTTCAGGGACACACATTTGAGGGAAGTCACAGAAAAATTAACTAAGCACTGCCAGTAAAAACATGGGTGTACTTACTCTGGCTTTGTAATGGTACAAAGCATGTCAGCAGGGTACGCGTTTTCCAGTGTAATCATCCCTCAACCCTCCTTGGACAAAACCAGCACACTCTGCTTCTCATACTACAATACTCGTAATCACAGCCTTGATCCAACTTTCTCTGTCAGACAAATTTACAATAACCTTATCGTGGATTACTTCCTTTTTCCATCCTTAATTACCAACGTCGCCTCCCCCCATCATCAGACTGAGGGCACCGCTGGCTTAAGTCTACGTAAAATAAAAATATGGCCTCACCACCTTCTTTGTACAGGTGTTTGTCATCCTCTACCTGCTCTTGTCTCTCTCTACTGACCACCTTCCACATGTTTAGCACCTTCATCTTGCACTTGCAGTAGTCTGCTTTTTCCGTGCTGCCCTGTGCACTGCAGCTGCCCGACAAACATGTTTTGTGGCTCTAAGAGAGGGTTTGAAACGTTTCATCAGAGGAGTGGGATCCAAACCCCACCTTTGGGTCTCTTTCCACTTAAAACAAAAGAGTGAGGGCAGGTCTGTTCTGTGACCAGAGCCCCAGACCGCGCAGGTGCCACCTGCATGCAGAGACGTGGTACAGAGCCATCGGTTGTCCCACAGGGCATGGGGGCCCTCATCACCCCCCACATGGTGGTTCAGTTAGGTGGCAATTCAACTATTGGGCTAAAAATGTAAGCCACTCTCTTGCCGCATAAAAACCCACACGTATCTTTCAGCAACAGCGATATTTAATTTTGTCAAAAAAAGGTTCACAAGAGCTCCGCCTTTCGCCTCACACGCTCCCGCTGGGCATACACAGACTGTCACGGCTGTCCCCCTTCAAATCTATGCCTGAACGGCTGCTTCCCCTGAGGAGCCATTGCTGAACGCTGCCATGCACCCACCAAATGTCCCCCTGGCACCCCCGTGCTGGCAGCCACCTCCCCTCTCACTTTGTCTGAGCTCCCCCACAAAACCCTCTTGAGGCGGTGCCAAGCCCCACGCTGCTGTTTTGAGCCTGTCTGAGAAGCCACAGGCCTCACCCTGAGCCGTGGCGGGGCCGCTCCTCCGCCTGCCAGCTCCTGCCAGACAGGGAAAGGCAGAAGTTTGTTCCTTCATGATGGAGGTTTTTATTTTGAATGCCTGAGCATGGTTTTTAGCAGCGGCGGAGCTCCCCAGAGGGCAGGACTAGCACGTTACCTGTTCCCCTCCTCGTGACGTGAACACGCGCCAACTGACCGTCCCAAGCGTCTCCACTGCAGTTTGTCACTGGATTTGGTGACTCCTCACTGGGGCCTTTTGTGTTTCACCGCCCTCCTTCCTGAAGCAAAAGCCAGAGAGCTGCTTAGCTTACACATGTCACAAGCATAGACGTGGCCCAAAGTTAATACCACAAGTCTTGTTGATAATCATCCTGCTGGGGTTGCTGATGCCCGACACGTTGTAAGCACGAGCCGCTGGTGACAGGCCATGTCCCACCCCGAAGGCCCTCTGTCTGCCGGGGGCAGGCGGCTGCCACAGTCCAGTGTGTGGTGGCCCTGGAAGCCCGCCAGCTCCAGCTCCTTTGAGGCCGAAGCGTGGCACGAGTCTTCGGCCTCCCATTTCCAGACACTTTCTAACTGCTTCCTTCATGTTATTTTACAGTTTCCTTGTAGCGATTTAAATTTTCTGTGACATGTTTTGGCACTCAAAAATTTTGTGGAAAACCTAAATATTCCTGCTGCAAATGCCCTGCATGTAGGATCCTCTTAAATCTTCCTGTTTATTTTATTTTCCATTCTTAACAGCTAATGTTACTAATCTCTTTTAGGATCACGGACTAATAAAAATACCAGGCAAAGACTTTCCCTACATCCCAAGCTCTTACAACCCCATGGGATATGCCTGCTTGCACTAAAGGACAGACTGAGAACTTTTTGATCCTTTCACCCTATTTACAAAGAAAATCTGGAAGTTAAATGCTTAGACAACTGGGAATGCCACAGTCACTCACAGGGACCACACTTTGATTTTAGCAGGCATACCATAGAGTGAGTGTGCTGAGCCACTTAAAGCGTCTTTAAAATACCATCAGCTTTCTCTGCTTAACACTCAATATTCTGATTTTTAAAATACTGATTTAATTTTTTGTCAGTACAGTATGTTCTTTACTAGAGCTGGCAGTTTACAAGCTGCAGTAACAGCAGAGAGAAAAAGAGACTCCACCCAAATAATTTTTAACCAATTCTTCAGATAGACATGCCAAAATAATTGGATGGAAGAAAAGCTGTCATTTAAAAAAAAGTGCAAGAGAAACACTTTTGTGTGGCTTTTCTTCTTCAACTATCTGTAAAGCAACTCCTCTTCGTACTTTTCCTAAACTCAGTAAAACTGCAGGAGAGCACAGAACTAAATGCCAGGCAAGCGGGAGGGGCTGCACAGCAGACCTGGAGCCACCTCGGTGCACATCATCTTCTGGACGCGCCGCAGCAAGCCCCTGAAGGCTTCTAGCAAATGAGACTCTATAAAAATGTAATTTAAGCCGTAACCTTCTTTGGGTAGGTGAAGTGATGTAACTTGATCTTTCTTACGTAAAGCATTCAAACCCCGTAAATGCACACAGGTTCGCGAGGCCAGGTCTAGGGCTGGAGATCAGGGAATACAGTACAAAACCCAAGCTGCAAACAGACTTCCAGCCTCATAAATATCTGCTTTACAATTACAAAGTGACAGCTGTGAAAATGTATCAAAATATTGGCTCCTTTTCCTTTTATACTGTCTTGGATACACTGTGATAAATTTAATTCTGTTTAAAATAGAAGAGCTCTGGACTGTGTTTTTCCTGAAACTGGCACTTGGTATTTTTTGACTTTCCAAAATGTTTGCTTCAACTCGTGAATGCCTGGCAGAAACAAACAGGCACAACATTGATGCTTACTCTGTAATATGGTAAGACTCTTACTTCTTCATGTCTAAAAATACTCATGCAAATATATTACAATTTATTGGCTAATAATTGCATTTTAAAATTAAATCCTCATATGAGACACTGATCATGCTTTCAACACCATGTTTCAGTCAAAATACAAATCTTAAAGGTGAAGGGTGAAGAACAGCTCCCAGTATCTTTATGCTGAGAGTCAGCTCTACAGAGATCATTTCCAAAGGAAAAAAATTGTCTTAATGCAGAAACTGAAATATGGTTGTTATGAAGCAATGAATCGATTGCACCTCTGTGAGTTGTAAGTCATAGGCAACCTGTAAGCTTAAGATTACTTCTAATTAATAGCCTTTTCTGTACTGAAGGAATCCTGGTATTTAAAAATGATCATTAAACATTTTAGATCACTTTCTTAGGGAACTCTATTTTGTGAGTTAATAACCACAACCTTTGAATAACCCAGGGAAATACCGCTGAGGCTAGCTCCCCCAGAGTGCCCATAAAGAATATTTTGCACATGAAATACAGGAAACAAAGCAATAAGCAGGATAGTAAACACCCAAATCCTTGCCCTGCCGATACATGGCCAAGCTGTTTGCTCTAGCACAGGAAGACCCTTCTGTAATGAAAACACATCTCAGCCTTGCTCATGTGTCTCCAGTGTACTTGCAGTCAAGGGTACAACGGCCCAAGGGAGCTCTGCTGCTTCAGCTGGAAGACCAACAGCAGACTCTTAGGCTTGACTGCGCTCAAGCCAGGCTTTGTGCAGGACGGGACTGAGGCTGTGTCTCAACATGCAACAACTAAACGGCTGCAGGATCAGAGCTTTGGACTTCAAATTAGACTGAAAACCAGCAGCATTTAACTAAACGTATCTACTGGTTTCTGCAAGAAGCCATGATACCAAGAAGCCAACCAAAGCCAATGGATAAAAGAACACAAAAAAGGAGAAATCAAGGTGGCCATAAAATTAAATCCTGCCTTAGACACACAATTCCCACTGAAGCTTACAGGAGACGAGGACATGGCAGTGAGACAGAACTTGATCTACTGCCATTGGCTCTGTACAACTTCAAATAAATGAATCACGGCATCAATTATTAATAAATTGATATATACTTTATTATGCACAAGAGACTAAGATGACATGACACGGTGGTTATAAAAACTGTACAGCTATGCATTTCCACAAGTCTCTGAAATACTGAATGCAATATGAAATACAAATGGGGTGTTCAGACTGGCCACAGGTATTAGCAAGAAAAATTCTCCCATTCTTTGATTTTAAAAAAAACATCTGGCTTTTGGATCTTAAAGAAATACACTTATTTATTTGAAGGTGAGAATATTGTGTTTGGAACTGGTAAGAATATGGCAGCGAAGATCCGATAACGCTATGAACATCCCCATGAATGACAAAAAACAACAGGGTAGAACAGTCACCTCACATGAAGGGCTGTCAGCACAACCAACAGTACAGTCTCCTTGTGAAGCATGAGGTAGATATACGTAACAGAAAAAATGGTACATATAGGAAAGAAATGGTTAGAAAAGGGCAGGGGGAAAGTTACAATCATCAACATTTCCATGTGGAAAATGCTACAAAAATAGCCTAACACAGAAAGATCTGACTTCTTGAAACATGAATATAGTAATGTCAAAAACCAAATGCTGCAAAAAGTTAAGAGTTAGTGATTAGATGACGCATGACACAACAAGCAGTCTACTTTGGAGTTTAAGTATATTACTACTAGCTTGTACAGACAGAAGGTGTCCCTTTTAAGCCCAATCCTCCCATTCTTAGGTAAGAAGTTCCTTCGCAGCCGATTCCATCATGCTGAAATTTACCACCAAGTCCATGCCTCCAAAGCCCTGCTTTAAAGCCCTCCGCTGGGACAGGAGTGTCTCACTGGCCTTCCACACCCCGCGGGTATCTGCCACGTGAAGTCCAGCATGGTGAGACCAGGTTTGGCAGAGGTGGGAACCAGCGGCTTTGCGGTTACGCATTCAGGAGCTTGCCACACCACACACACAAACTTGCAGTAGAGACAAATGGCTGCTTTAAAAGTAGCACTTCGAGGCGTATCAGTACTCTGAACTGCAGGCAGCTTAACAGCTGCTGGAAAGTACTATACATTTTTGTAATAAAGCTATTAACTGGGAATGCCCGGGTTTAGTTCTCTCTCCCTTTCTCTCATTACTGAAGCAGAAAGGGCTGTTCCATCTGCTAAGTAATTACATGTAGTTTTGGTAACCTCCAACAGAGATTTCATTCAGATTGATTAAAATTTCTGAATTAAATAGCTGAGTACACCAAGTTCAGTTAATTTAAACTGTATTTCAAATACAAGTCAACAAATTGAATCTTTGATCTTTATATATTTTTGGTTTATCCAACGGTAAATATAAATCTGTAAATTATTTTAAAATTAGAGTACATTTTTGATAAAAAACCATTGATAATGCAGCATGTTTCTCTCAAAAATATACAATTATCTATTTTACATAAAAGTTTTCAACCTGTCCATCCCAACAACCAAATCTAATACTTCCTATGAGAAACTACTTAATAAAAAATTTGAGGAAGGAAAGGGTTAAAACAGGGAAAAGAATTTACAAAATACATAAATTTCACAGTAATTGAAATTAAACATTTCATATAGAGTAACTTACATTTATCTAAAACATTTAAATATATCTTTATACAGAAATTTAATGTAGTAAAATATAGCTATGATTGAACTTAAAGACTCTAGTCTTCTTTGAAGACATCTTTAAAGACTTTACACATAGAATATGCTTCTACAATACATTCTGCTGAAGGTTAGGCAAAGCGCTTTCTTTCCAACCACACAGGTAGCACATTCATCCTCTCAACACCTCGTAACAGAGCCAATCCTGCATACCCTTACACATGAGGATAACTGAGCTTACGTGACAATCCTGTCAATGTTATCGTTGGCCTGATAACAGAAAGCACTTTTCATATGTGTAACCCTAGACACCGACTATCTCCATGGACTCTGAGAATAGCCATAATGTGTAGAGTTGAGCATGTGCTTGTACTAGCAAGGACGAGGCGTGCAGTTACTCATACGCATCAATGTTTGCAGGATTAGTAACAGATTTGATTTAAAGTGAGTAATATTCCACCTGATCCTGGGCACTTAAATCTATTGCATATCTTGCACTTTGACGATCCTGGCATCAGCAAGGCACAAGTGTAGAATCAGCAAAAGAAATCTGCAGCTCAGACTTCAGAGCAGACTATCACTCTAGTGTAATGAATTCCCTTCTCCTCTTGCAGAACACAGGTAACCTTCAATAAAATTAATGAAAGTTACTCATCTTATTTTTAGAGGAAAACAACGCTCATTTTTCCTCAAAGGAGAAGGATCAGTAGAACACATTACAATTACAAAGTGGCAACATAACAGTCAAACAATTACACATTAAAAGTGTCTTTTTTTCTTTTCATTTGGCATCGATTTGAAGGTCAAGATATGACAATGACACTAAAAAAAAAATACTCTGACAATTAGTACCTTTCTGCCATTTCCATATTCTGACACTTCTTTGGGACTATCGACTTGCAGTGTTCATGTAACAGTCTGACACAAACAACTGCACAACTATCTTAAGCAAAGAGCTTTACTTTGATAGGCAGTATTCTGCACAAACAATAGGCTCTACTGTACATTCTTTGTGCCCTCATAACCATCTCTTATTTCAAACGGAATTTGGGCTAGCTAAAGGATTAGAACCAAACCACCTTTTTTATCTCCTATCTACCTATTATAAACTGAAGAGACAGTTGTTATTTTTTTTTTATATATATAAATGCATTACGTATTTTACCTATGGGAGGAACATTAAGCTAATTTCCCAATTGTTAAAGTGGTAAGTTAGGCTCTGTATGCTTAGGTATACATCTATTTGCATAAAGACATTGCCATTAAAGGTACACAGACACATCTCTGTTAGTGCACAAGAACATTATTTGTCTTAACGTTTGTGTGTGCCTGTATTTGGTATAGCAGATTAAAAAAATATCTTATTAAAGAACTTTGGCCCAGAGAACAAGAAAGGGAATGTTAGAGTGTGCTCTTCTCCAATTAGCAAATCAATGCATATTAAAACAAAAATACCTGGAACAAACCTGGAGCTGCAAACACAACAGGAAAGCAAATGAGATGCTGTAGCTGTAAGCTTAACAAAAAAAGGGTTACTCAAAAGTGGCTAAACATAGCTGAAGTAATAAAATGTTATTAGCCAAAGAGATCTGACCTTGAGGCTTTCTTGCTTAGACAAATAGAAATCCTTTGACCTACGATCATCTTTGTTCTGCTTATCTTGTTGAACTCCCTTAATGAATACCTTGTGTCAATGAGAAGGTTTAGGGAAAGAAAAAAGTCGTATAGACAAAGCAGCATTTTTCCAAACTGGCATAGATTTCACATTGAGGGCCCACAGACCCCTAGAACAGGTTGCAGTACTGTAAAATTAGTAGCTTTGTCACATGTAGCATAACATGCTATAGAAGATCCAACAGGCTGTGTTTACCCATGCATTGTGTGCACATATACACACTCACACACACAGTGGCTTCCCCAAAAGAAAAAGAGTTTGTTGTTTTTTTTTTTTTTTTTCCCCCTGTAGAAAAATCCCTCTTCATTTTTTTTCAAAAGCAACCAAACCAATCCTTTTAACTTTAAAAAGCTGGTGTCCACACACAGTCCTTTGAACCTCTGCACTCCTATGTTGCTCCTCAAGTTGTGCTCCCCGCGGAGTTAGGTTG
This sequence comes from Burhinus bistriatus, assembly GCA_013397275.1. Taxonomy (NCBI): domain Eukaryota; kingdom Metazoa; phylum Chordata; class Aves; order Charadriiformes; family Burhinidae; genus Burhinus; species Burhinus bistriatus. Next base: position 257,042 of record VYXH01005916.1, read on the forward strand.
CACTGCTGCTGGAACAGGGGGTGCTCTGTGTGCTGCCAATGCTGTGCGCTGCACTGCTGTTCTCAGAGGCTGGCGGGGACGTAGGGACCTGCTGTCTTCCTGCTGTTTCCCCTGAGGGAAAGGGGAGAGAAAAAGGGGGGTTGGGAGAAGGGAAATTGAAAATGTTAGTTGTCATAGAAAACAACAATCCATTCTTTCCCAATCTTCATCTTCTGGTGGTTTGTATTTCCATGCAATGAATACCTTGGGTGGCAGACCTCAGAGCACCACTGAAAATGTGACTAGACTTTGGCACCTTAGCATTGCTATGCACATGGGGAAAACAATACTGCTGTTTTCTTGTGTTTTAAAAGCAGTTGATGGAAACTGCCAAGACAGACACTGTCCAACTTCTGTTGTCATCTGTCACTCAAATGGGTCCCATTACATGACTCAGACCACTTTACAGCCTTGCTGTTTCATGGAAAAAGGCCAATGAAAGGTAGGCTTTCATTTTAATGCCAGTTTATAGAGCAGCATATTTACTAAAAGTGGATCTGAAGATAATGTTCTTCAGTCAGCTGGATACCACATACCCTGAGACATGGCCAGTTTTCTGCGCAGAGAAAAACAACAGGCTACCCTGCAAGATTGACTTGATTTACTCCGAATATAACATGCAGGAAGGTCCCCTATAGCTATCGCACTATGTATAGCACTTACAACCTGTAATGGGAACAAGTTTCACTATTTCTTGTTAATTGTTTACTGATGATAAATTAAAAGCCCTTTGTTATTTCGATTGCCAAATCAAGCACTAACAGTTAAAGCCAGGTTTATGGCTCCTGATAAAACCCAGATTTTTGTCTGCTCTCCTCACATCCCTCCTGCACCCATGGCTGGGATCCTATGGAAAAAATCCAGCTTTCAACTAGCATGGAAGTAAAAATTGTGTCATTATGTGAATGCCCAAAAGATCATAATGAGGACATGTAGGAAACCATAACTGTGGCATGTTTTAAGTTACAGTGCTCAAATCTGCAACCTTAGTACTATTACAAAATAGCCTCTTCAAAACAGATGGCAAAACTAAGTTTATATACCATGCACTGTAGCTGCCCCTTCCCTTGAGCTCATCCCTCAGGATGTGAACCTGTGATCTCAGGATGGCAACACGGACAGAGTGCTGCTGCTTGAGTTGCAGACCAACCGTGGCAGCCAGCACCAGCACGGCTGCTTTCCCAGCAAAGGAGCAAGACGGAAATGTTTTGCCGGATCATGGGCAGGAATGACTGGGAAAAAAAATCAAAGGCTGGTACATGTCCTGCCTCATGAGTTTATAGTGACACAGATCTCCTCCTTCATGTTGCCCTAGGTTATCCGAAACGTGATGCCATAGGCCAGGTCCGCAGAGTCCAATTTTTCTTCCCTGCTCAGGATTTGGTAGCGCTCCCATTCCCCAGTGATTGCTTCAATGACAGGTTGAAGGCCGGAGGCACAGCCTGCATCCAGAGGGTTACAGAGCCGGGACGAGCCAGCTTCCTCCCACAGGAGCTGCTCTGGCACATCCCCATGCCCCATGTGCTGCTGCCCAGCTGCCAGAGCTCCGAGCTCCTCCGGAACGCAGCCGCAGAGGAAGTGTGCCTTTAACGCTTTCTGTCTCGGGCCAGAAAAAGTCCTTCTGCAGGCTGCTCAGTATTCAGAGGTCTGCTACAAACAAGGGAGGTCTGAGGATTTCTCACAGCAGAGGTTGCAAGTGCTCTTTGGAATGGAAACCAGCGGGTTTGCTGCTAGCTCACGCCACAGCTGTAAGTGCATGTAAGGCCTCACAACGCACAGCTCTTGCCTTACACCCCCACTGGTTTAGGAATGGGGAGGAAAGGACAGACAGGACAGGACAGAAAAACAACAAACTAAACCACTAAACCACACTGCCCAGGAGGCCAATAAAACGTTTAAAAAGAGGGTCAGGATCTCACTCTTGAATTCAGCACTAAGTCCAGCATTTACTTTTGTGAGCAGATTTTGACACCGTTTTTCCTGGTGTAAGGAATCTCTACATAACTCGTCCATGAGCAGCAGATTTCTGCTCATATGCAGCAGGTCAGGATCTACCCCCAGTCATCTGCAAACAAAATATGTTTCAGCTCTAACTTGCATTGGAAACGGCTTTGCAGCCCATCAGAATAAACTGTATAAAATCAATGTCTGTGTCATGGTGCTGTAAAAGCTTTCTTAAGCCTTGTTTGGATGTTTTCCCCTCCCCGATTGCTCCCTTCTCCTCCAGTTGTTTGTGTACACGTCTTCCTTCCTTTTGTACTACAAGAGATATTTATAAAGGCAGTGATAAGCAAACTCCCTTTCATTAAAGCAAAACAAGCGAACACAAACATCAGAAAACAGCAAGCCAGCGGAGCCCTACCCGCCGCAGCACCAGGAGAAGCCGCTGCAGCCGCTCCCCCAGCCGGGCCCCCGGCCGCCCGCCTGCTCTCCTTCCAGCTCCGCTGTCACCCATTTTACAAACCACATGATTGCACACAGCTTTGCGTCAGCCTCGGCATGTCAATACAATCTGTATGCATTTAACCATAAATTCATTTATAAGCTAAACACATGTTGTTTTTATTTTATGGCAAAGTGACAGGCGCAGTGCCGGAGTCCCTGTGCGAGCCCAACAGCTCGCTCTACTCCTGCTGGCTGCTCTGGAAAGCGTCTTCGGAGGCACCTTCCCTTTGGTTTGGGATGGGAGCCCCCTGCCCTCCGCTGTAACTCAATTGCCTCTGCAGCACCTCGTTTCTAGAGCGTGACCAGCAGATCTGATATACCACAATCTCTTGTGGAACAGTAACAAATTCTCAATGTCCCAAATGAAAAAAATCCAAATCACGGTGATGTTATGAACATAGTCTAGCAGCTACTGGCTGGCTGATTTTTCCTACATTTTATTTCCTCAACACCTAGCTAATCTGTGGCAAAGTATTTTCAAAGAATATTCATGAAAAAGATGTAAAGAAATGTAAATTATCACTGAAGAGACATTCCCCATTTGTCTTTTTCATGTAAACAGCTTCATGTATCTCATGTTACCGAACCAGAACTGCTCGAAATGGACATGTCTCATCTATTGACAGTAAACAAGCTTTTACCCATCTGAATGCGACAGCATGCTCTTTATTATTCACACTTAGGAAAGCTGCCAGTTGTACTCCCTGTCCAGGAAGTCTGAATGTTTGCTTTTCTATCTCCATTTGCCAAATATAATTGGTTGCTATGTCAGTTTATTTTAAATCAGATCCCATAAAAAAAGGGAGAAGTGGGGGAGGAGGGCCGCTTTTAACTTCTCAGATTTTGGAACATTTTATCCTGTTAACTTCCAACACTGCCTGGAGAAGAAGGAAAGCACGCTTTCTAAGAGAATGAAGGAAGTGATATTCTCTGTAACACAGCATTCACTTCACTTGGTTTAGCAACTTCATTAACTAATCAGACTTGTGCACATCCCTTCCTAAACATAGTCAATTATCCCTATTAAGGTTAAATTTTGAAGGCTTTCTGCATCTATGTACACCACAAGATTTTTGCTTCTTTGTAAGCCTCCCAGGCAAATTGGGTGAATTGTGGCAAACCTCTGCTACTTTCCCTTTGTTCTTGAGTCCTCTCTGGGCAGAACCAACACCACTGTAGAAAGCGTTCAGCCACCTTTCATGTCCTTTAGCTGACTGGAGAAAGGATCAAAAGTACGGTCCTTTACAGAAAAGTCAGCTAAAATTCCTCCTCCATTGCCATAATCCCAGCTTGCCCCTTCCTTTCTTCCTCTACTACCTGTGTATCTTAGGACGTCTGTACTCCATGTTGAATTGTTTCAGAGAAGAGTATTTTAAAGCACATTCTTCACCAGCAGTAGCTTTTGTCCATTCTCTGAGTATCACCAAAACGCAGTTTTAAAATGAACTCGTATTTTGCAACCTTTGGTCTAAATTATGTGTTAGAATCTCAGTGCGACTTGCAACAAAAGATGAGATTTCAGAACACAATTCAGCAGTGCATGAATTCTGTAATGGCAAAAGAGAGCCACTCTGTAGATGAAATTTAGATTACCTTCCCTCCCCCCCCCTTATTTTAATAAAAGTCTGCAGGCAGATCTAAAATGCTATAGAAGGTCCCGCAACTGGATTATCTTGTCTACCACAGCAGTCGTCCTCTAACAGACTGTCCCTTCCAGAGCCTTCACTATACTCTGCTGCAAGTTGTGCTTTGTAGACACAAGATATCACGCGCAGAAAAATCATGTGCAGAGGAACATAGGTTCACTTTCACAATCCTTTAAAAATCTGAACCAGATAACTTCATAGATATCATTTATCATTTCTGTGATTCTCTGATCTGGTGAGTTACTACACATCCCCTTTCCTTGCTTTTCTTCTCATTCATTACTTTTTGTCTGGCCCTTTTCTCCACTTATTTTCATCTCTCAAACACAGAGCCAGAGCCGCTGCCGTCTCCACTACTTGCACATGGTCACTATGACTGATGCACTTTGTTAATGTAATTCTTTTAATGGGATTGGTCCAAGAGCTATTGTTGCTGAAGGATTTATTACGTTAGCTTCCCAGTGTTCCTTGACTACTGACACACAACATGTGTCTACAGATGGTTCTGTACATGAAGAGAGATTGAACTTCCACAAATGCAGGACCAATGATATTAGTTTAACAATTGTTTTAATTTTTTGTTAATACAGACTACCTATTTGGAAATTACCTTCTCAACCTACACACTTACTCATTGAAATTGCACTTACCTTTCTTCCACAATGTTTCAGTAGTATATGCAGAAAAATTATACTATTTATACATATTATCACAACCTTTAAATTTTCCACATTTGCCTCAATTCCAAACAAGCTTCATACACAGCTGATGCATTGAGAAGTATTAAACAGCTTATACAAAGCTGTTGTACTGCCAACTGGAAAAAAAACCACAGGATTTTTTTCCAAATTAACATAAGCTCATGGGTCATAATATTTACAGAAGCTCTGACCTGACAGGGCTGGATTCTCACTCCTAAATAGCTTCCATGAGGTTTTAGATGCCGAAAAAACCCTGCAGCGGGCTACAGGATGATTCCAGTGCTCCAGAGCTGCACAGGTTTGGAGTAATTGACCTCACATTCTCCCCACCTCCCAGAGATCTTGGCAGGGTCTGGCAAGGTCAAAAGTGGAAGCAGCTGGGAGTCTAGCATGCTGTAGGGATCCTGAGATACCCCGTAATCCACAAGCAGCCAAGGTCAGATGCTGCAAACCAAGGCCCCGTAGTGTCAGGGCTTTCTTTGTACCACCTTGCAGATTACATGCAACAGAAAGCTCCCAAAACTCCCTCTTCTTCCAATACAGTATTGTACTTCTGCTACCTCAATTTAGTATGGAAAAAAATTCTGAGGAGATACCAAAAAATTATCTATGCATAATGGCTGCACCAATTCAAGCACATTCCTGGTTATTTGGTTGGACGTAAGTGAGATTACACACGACTTCTACCAATTAAATGTAACAGTTGAAGAACAGAAGAATAAATAATTGGGGCAAAAATTCTATGTAATCATGGCCCAAGAAACATTTTCAAGTCTAGTTATACTCAGAGTATATCTATGTAAATAAAGCATTCTCTTAGCCATTTGGCCCACTCCTGGTGCTGATCACATCACATTCCCAATTACATCAGCCTAATTTAGTAACTGCAAAAAATTTTGAAAAAAGGAATACGGGAACCAAAAGGGATCCATTAACTGAAATGTTAACTAAACTTGAAACGCAGAGATGCTACTAATGATAAGGCACAAGCCAGGAATACTCAGTTTACTCATGTCCCAGGTGAGTTTTCCAGATTCACATTTAAAATTATTTTAGCAAATTTTAAATCATGTTCATAACGCATAACACCTCCCTTTAGGGAAGGGCAGGTATCAATCTGCTAATACGCACCAACAGGCTCATGGGGGGAGTTGCTGGAAAACACCATAATAAGAATAGAGAGCAAGAACAGAAGTCCAGGACAGCCATTGCAGGCCCCTCTCCCCTTTCCTCCCACCTTGCAAGAGTTCAGACCACACCGGATTTCCTGAGGCATGATCTGCACTGAGGTCTGTAAGAGCCCTCATACCTACCTGTGTGAGAGTAGATAAACCAGAGCGCTCCTGTTAGCAGGGCTCCAATTACAAATGCTGCAAAGGCAATGCCCACGACAGTCAGCGTGTCCAGACCGTAGAACACAGCTACAAGTTAAACACATATAATAAGGACGTTTTATTTTCAGTAGCAAATACCGTTTTACAAAAATTCACCCTTACACTTTCATGGAAAAGTTTTTAAAAAATTCATAGTTAATTAAGCACCATTTTAAGGAACAGACTAGCAGATTTGCATCAAGAAAATAAAAGTAATGCTTTCAGAGACTGGCTTCAGTCCAACCAACTGTTCCACATCACAAAGCAAAACCCCAGCTCAGCACACCCAAATCTGGAAAACATTGCAAAAATTAAGCATTTTCAGTTGGCTGTTAATAACCTGATGCAATTAAATATCCATTTATCTTAAAAATGTGTTTTAAAAAGGCTGAGACTTTTGGCAAAAGGTGCTTTTCATTTAAATACCCTAACATTCAAGCAAACTTTCCCCTACATCTCCTGCAAGTTCAGTCTGAAATCTAGGTGGAGAACGGAACTGCTGTTAAGAGGAAAGAGATGCCAGCAAAAAGTCAGCGAAAACATAAATAGAAACAATTGTTTTTCACATTTGGCAATGCTTTCAATAACTGAAATTAATTCCAGAACACAAAAATAGAAACACACACGCAAATCACTTTCTAGGGGAGAGGCCCTTTTGCAGTACCATTTCGAGGGTAACAGCATCTGGTTCCTGCATGTATTGCTCCCCAACGTTGACCATGCAAAGAGAGAAACTTTTGGCTTTTGTGGTTTTTGTTTTTGGTTATTAGAAATACTTCAAAAAATAATAACCACTCTTTTAGCAATCATTTGGGGAAATTTCTTCTTACAAAATTGATTTCTACTTTCAGTATTTTTAATGTCTCCCAGTGCACAAAATGGCTTAGGCCAGTGAATATCATTTTACTGACTAAGCTGGCCAGGAAATAATCTGACTCGATCTTCTCTGTAGTACCCTTCAGTGGAATTTCAGTTCTCAAAACACAACCGACACCCTCACTTTACATGTTTCTGCATCCAGCAGATGTCCCTATGGACATCCCCCAGCCCAACAGCTCCTGAGATCCTCAGGGCCACTCCCCTTTTGACAAATGTCTTCTCCAGCAGTTCCCATTGGCAAGGGCCTTCAGGACACATTTCTGGGTGCCTGTGACCAAGTTTGCATATGCAACACCTGACAGGTAGTGGCTTAGAAGGTTTTTCTCCCATTTCGTCTGTGGGAATATTTCTGATTCCTTTGGCCACATCCGGTCATTTTAAAAGCAAACAGAAAGACGCTCCTAAACAAAACTGTTTTTTCCACAAGGCACCAGCCAGTGTCCTCTCCTCCTAGGAGGAAACTTAGGGGAGAGGAGAAAGTCATATGGAAGCTGAAGTGGCAGAAGCATAATTTCTTATTCCCTTTGCTATTTTGAGCAAATTTAGTCCCAAAGACATAGGGACAGGAGCAGAGGAAAAAACCTTCCTTGCACTTCCTCTTTTAATTTTCCCTTTTCTCCATTCATTCTTGGTTTTGGCTATAAATCATCTTCACCTTCCTGTTTATTATTGTCTTCTACTGCTGCTTCTCTCCTTTTCTTCCCTTCCTAGGTCAGTAATTGACCCTGGTTAATTCACTATGCCAAGACAACAGAAAAAACAAAGAAATCCGTATCAAGTCAGTAATCTCATCTACTGCATGACCTATAAGGGCTGGTGCCAGCGTAACTGGGGATGTGGCCAGCTGCAGTAGGAGTGATGCTTGGAGTAGGACACAGGAGTTCTGTAAGATGGCATTGCTGCTGAAACCCCAGTATGGGGAAGCGGTAGCCTCGGCAGAGAAGCGGGAAATAACACACCCACGCCCACCAGCAAATGAACGTGGTAAGGCTGAGACTCTCAATGGTGTTTTCCCAAATTCGATTTTCACATGTGCAAAAGGTCACAGCCCTTCTCTCCAAATGCTGATGGGAATCTCTCGATCAGCAATACAGTTAGAATTCTGTTCTGTCCCAGAATTTAACACACATACTCAGAAAGCTCAAAGATAATTTTCTTCATTGATCTAATACTTTCTACACAAAAGTTTAAAGCTTAAAAGAGATTGGTTTAAGAGTTACTTACGTGGCTGTCTCACATTTGGCTTTGGAAGGGAAGGATCTAATTAAAAAAAAAAAAAAAATCAAAAAACCAAAAACCACAAAACATTAATCAGAGTTCCACAAACAGCCTACAAACTATGCAAGCAACCTTCAGAATCTGATCTGACAGAAAGACATTAACTGTAATTTTTACAAACCAGGAACTTCAGGAAAACCAGCCTGAATTCAATAATCTTGCTCAGCTCAGAAAAATTCTATTCATATATTGATCATTCCTCGGAGGAACATATCTACAGTACAGTTCATGCAGCATATATTTTGCTGGCAAGAACACTGCAACCTTTCCCACCCAAGATGTCATCAGGTCTGACCCGCAGTAACTCTGGTTACCCCTGCGTGGAGCTCTTAAAAATCACAGATTGCAAAGACTGTTTTAAGGTGATTACACTCATCTGACTACTCACTAATCACAAACAAGAGATACCAGCGTACTAAATCACACAAAAAAGAAAAAAAAAAAAAAAACAACAAAAAACAAAAAAACAAACCACTGGCCATCACCTTTAAAGAACAGTCAGTATTATTGCATGATACACACTGCTTTGTCCAAATTGCATGAATATGTGTTGATTCACACATTTTCCTGAGTCCTACTTGGTATTCTGTCTTGGAAGTTGGGTGGATTTTTTTGTTTTATTTTTAATGGTATATAGGAAATAAAAGATCATAGCTATTATATCAAAGCTATTATTCTTGGCAAGAATATAAAATATCATCATCATTATCAGCATGTAACAGAAAGAGACAAGTAAACATATGTTAAAAAATGAAGAATTTTCCCTTCTTTTGCATAACTGGCTTCTCTTATCTTTCTCCAAGAATGTCACCTCAAGCAGAAGAGCCAGAGATTCTGGCATCGGACCTGAGGACCTGTTTGGTTAGCTGCAGTTTGCTTCTGGATTGCCCAGTAACCTAGGGATCTCATTTAAATTCTGGCCTGAGTGTGTTCAGTGCAATAGCTGTAAAAGGATTTGATAAGACAGTGTCCCAATAGTTGGTTTTGTATCTTTAGCAACTGAAAAAAGAGAAGCTTAATTGCTATGTAAACATAGCAGCTCAAAAATACTGAAAATAAATATATTTACTTATTTAAAGTATTCTTAAACCAAGACTATGCTTCTAACTTCTTCAAACCCAAATGGCAGCACTAAACTGCCAGCAATATCCTCTAAGACCATTAGGCTCTGAGACACATGTGCCCACAATATCCAAAAAGGCATTTTATTCTTAAACTGCATTATTGTCACTTGTTCTAACACGAGTATCTCTTCCAGATCACTCTTGGCAGGATGGTAGGAAACAGGTGGGACAGTAGCAGGAAACAGGTGAGAACACAGAGAGGCGTGCGGGTGTGCATGCACAAATAAGCTGGAAAGTCGTCAAGCGCACTTAACAGCAAAAGCATAACTGAATGTAAGATTTGTGAGGAGGGCTGGACTGAAACCAAGGAGCACTGAACAGTACAAACATGGGTAAGGGCACTATCAGATTGTCCAAACACTCCACTAGTATATCCCAAGTGCCAAGAAAATGCCTTCTGAGCTGAGGGGAGAATGAATTTTCCATACTCATTCTGTCACTGGCCTCTCTACAGAGAATATAAAGTCTGCTAATTAATGATAGGCTGTGTAGCCCATTATCAATTCTCCCCAGTCATCCAGTTCTTACATATATTTTAACGTGGTTTGCTCAGAGCAACACAGAAGCAGTGGGAATCCTTGAGGTCCAGGAAAAGCATCTAATTTAAAAACATCAGCAGCAAGCCTTTAGAAATTATCATAGTTTTCTATACATTTTTAGGATAGTGGCACTTGTTAGCTGCTCACTTGACCTGCTTTCTATGACCTTACTTCCTTTTGCTGTAGAAATAATAATCTAAAGTTTCCACACTTAGCAAAAATCTGAACAATGAGACTGGTAGATTATTTCAACATAAGAACATGTATTTCCTAGCATTTAAATGGCCATCCATATGCCTTTCATTGAAGTGGGGGAGAGTGTGTGTGTGAAATGCTCGAATGCAACGGGAAAGAATGTGGCATGAAGTTAGGTTTTAGACATTTCCATTGGGATCTACTGCAATAATGTAAGCAACCGAGCTTGTAAATAACTAATAAAATTAGGAGGGGGAGGAAGAGTTTTTCTCATTTAGATATACAGTTGTGATTTCTATTACAGTCAATGACAGTCAGAAGCTTATGTCTGAAGAAAAAAAGGTGACACCTTTGCAATGACCATTTTGTTCTGACTTTTGAAACATCAAGCGCATGACTTCTACATTTGACTTGGAGAGCAGATCCAATGGCAGTAACTCACATAATACGGTTTACAACGATGAAAGCTGGCCGGTTCACATGAAAGAAAATTAAGAACACTACCTCCGAGATGTAAATTCTCCTGTTCAGTAACGTGATATAATTTCTTCTGAAATCTTAGGTTCACATATTGGCCAACAATGGCATCTGGCTTTTTAAAAGGGGTTGCTTGATTCACTGCAGAACAACTGCATACCAACAAAGCTACGTTGTTAATGTGCCACTTTGTATTATGTCTGAAAGCTGTGATATGCTGGAGAGATTTCCACCAAACATCCCACAATTAGACTAAATCACCCACAATGCAACAAAATACTCTATCACGCTGTTGTCTTGTAACTAATCTTTATAAATTTAGCTCATCTTTGCACACTAAGACCTTGTGCCTCTGACAAAGACAACATTCTGAGTGGAGCCTGAGATGGGAGCCGCACACAATGCTCCACACATCGGAAGGGTAAGAGAGCTCAGAATACAAGTCTGTTTATTGAAAACTGAACTTCAGTTGCAGGATTTACTCATTCCCAATAGAATAACCACTAAAAAAAAAAAATATGAGAGCTTTGCAAAAAGAAAAAGCCCGGAATTAGGCCCAAAGCACAGTTTTAATTGTACCACACTGACAGACCAAATACTTGCCTTTAGATCACAGTGGATTTGATCTGTATTAACAAATTTGTTAAAAAAACCCCAACAAAACCCAAACACGAGCTGACTTGCAGATTTCAACAGAAACAGTTGTTGCTTATGTCCCCTAGCAATGCTGTATGGTACTTGAAATTGTCTGAAGACTAAAAAGCACGCACTGTACAATGGAGGTTAAAGGACTTCTGATCTCCATCCTTTTGACACTCCCCCAAAAGCATTCCAAAGGTCAAACAGCCTTTGGATACAACCATAAGATTTTGATGTGCATGTGAAGCCATTGAAGCTTCTGATTAAACTCCCATGCTAATACAAAAAGAAAAGATAACGCACATATATTTTCTTCTATGAATGCATCAAAACATGACAGAAGCTGTTGTCAGAGGGATTCACTAAGAAGAACTTACAAATTAAGTGAAATTGAAAACAGTTCTTATTTCTCATCACTCACAAGCCATATTCTTAAGCTGCAGTACAGTCTCAACATGCCGTTTGACCTTATCTCATAATGCTCTTCAATCTTTCCAACTCCTTCAACCAGTTACCAGACACACTCTTGTTTTTTTCCATAAAGATTGCATGATCAAACAAGCCCCAAAGTGGTGCTAAAATACCTTTGTGCACCTCATCTTTTGCTCTTAACAGTTTAACAGTCTAATGAGTGTCTCTCCGGTGGCCACCGCTTTGCTTTACAAACTTATCAGGCTTTAGTGTCCTCAAGACTTTGTAATTCCATTGTTGTTATTCCTAAATATCTACTTACAAGCACAATAAAGAAATGATACAGCAAGGAGCAGAGCACTGCCTTTGACCTCTGGGCATCAATAAGTTGCTGGAAGTGCTACTGCTATATTCATACTTCTGAAACCCATATTGTTGTGTAGTACGGTATTCCTTTCTCAATGCCTGGCAAAACCACATGTCCAGAGATCAATAAAGGCAATTTAAAAAGGGCAATGAACTGCCATGATGATTGCTGCCAGGGAAATGTCTAAACAAATAATACCTTACAAACACAGTATCACCACAAGATTATACAATGCCACATACTTGGAGTACTCCCTGATTTCAAGTGGCTGTATGTTACACAATATAATACATATAGCTTTATTAAACAGTTCAAGCTCATTTTCGTACCTTCTGGTTTTCCTTCATGTGTTATAACAACAAGGGGTTTGGTGAAGGTTTTCTTGTTGTGCATCATGGCCAAGATCATATCCACATTGAGAGAGGTGCAAGCTTCATCAGGAGGAATGCACTGCGGGTGGAAAAAACTGTGTGTGAGGTCAGAGAGTCATTCTGCCAGGACAGCTGTGCCTTCATTAAGGATCTGCTAACCTTTATGAGATGTTACTACTGAACTTAAATAGTAGTAATTAGTTTATTTTAGGATAAATGTTTTTTGAAAATCTGATAACCAAAACTGTAGCCACCAACATGCTGATCAACAACAACAAATCATCTTTAAAAAAATACATTTTAAGGGGGATGTGCATAAACCCCAAAGTAAAAATAAATTCCAAATTCTTAGAACACGTTCTTTAACAACTAATTAAGAGCCATTTCCATTAGTTATAAAGCAAAATTTGGCAATTCTCTTTTGTAACAATCAGATTGCAATGTTATCGGATATTATGCATGTCTTTGGAAATTAAAGCTAACATTGTTTGTGCTCTGGATATAGATGGCAAAGATAAATCTGAACTACTTGCGTAATAAAAAGCAATTTCTATTTATACCACATAACCACCTAATGAAATTTAAACAAAAACTGTAAATTACACAGTCAAAATGCACAGCATCATAACTCTCATCTATTAAAATCTTGAGCCTAGAGATATCATGTTCATTACATCAATTCCATAGAAAACTGTTTATTTACTTCAAAGTTCAGATGAAAAAAACATCTTATTTTCACCTAAATCAGACGTTTAGACTTTAATAAATTACTGACCTTTGGCAGTCCTTGAGTATCTTTGTCTTTCTTTGTACACAAAGTCAACTCACAGTGAAGAAAGAGCAGTGAGATGTTGAACATTGGTTTAAACACAAAGCTAAATCTTTTTTTGTCCTTCTGTGCATGTGGTATCGGAAAGTTCACCTTCTCAATACTGTAGAATTTAACAGATTCATCTTTAGGACAAATGTTTTCTATAACGGTGTAGTCAGACATTCTATCTGGATTTGAAAATGGGGAAACGAAGCATGTTTGAATGGCAAAGCCCAAGGATCTGTCAGCTTTAGTCACAGACACCTGCATTAAAAAGAAAGACATGGTAAGATCTCAGAAATGACATTTTTAGTTCACATTTCATTAACATTATCAACAGTTTTTTAAGCAGTTTTCCAGTGCCACTTCCAATCTAAAGTATTTTGAAGGCTAAATGTTAAGGGTAGACTGTCAAACTGAGAGACAGAAAATCTGTGGTTTCAAAACCAGCAGCTGTTTAATAGCATAACCGTGCATAAATACAGCAATCCCTTATCTTTCTGAAAGCAGAAGAAAAACCCAGTCCAGATCAGACACGTAGTTAATGACTGTGAATGCCACTGGAGATGGCACTGCTTCCCTTAGACACACAGACTATAACAGAGCTGTATGGAAGTCTATTACTAATTCCACATCTTTGTATCTGTTTGAAACTCTAATGAAAAAGGAAAAAAAAAAAAGGCAACGGACACAAGAGAGAACCCACCCCCAGCCAGGAGAGGAATGCAGAGGCAGGGAAGAGGTCATGGTCTGACGTGTGGGTGGCATTCCTGGACTAGGGGGACGGGGGAGCCTCCTAAAAAGCCACAATTTCTTGTGAAATGATCCATTTAGTTTATTATAAGTCTGAAATTCATATTCATTTATGAAAAATAATTAAGACTGCAACTTCCAGGGCACCGATGTTGTTCAGCTGGACTGGAATGCAGACAACAAATGCTACAGAATAATTAGGAAAAAAATTTAAATGGAATTTGTAACAAATGAAGCATGTGGCTTTTAATAAACAACAGAAATGTTGTGCCTAACCATTAACACTGCCTGATGAAAACAGTTCCACAAGAAATAATTTCCTTCTTAGAAGAAATGTGCCTTAAATGTGTACTTAATCCATACGTGCTGCATGTATATTTAAGGAAGACCCTGCCAAATTTTCCTGTGGTCTATACAGAAATTTTTGGATGCTATGAGTTGTGCAGTGAATAAAGGCATTTCTCATTTTTTCTCTCCCTTATGTGAGCAGCAATCAGATTAGAGATGAAGGGATGTGCTGTAGCATCTGAGCAAGAAAGACCATCTTCTGAAAAGAACAGAAATAAAGACAGAGGAATGAAAGTCAAGCCACAGATACTGACAGATAAACAAGCTGATGCTGTAAACTAGTTAAAAAAGAAATTGTGGCAAGGAGGACAAGCATACTACAGTATCATGAAACACCATCAGGTAAATAAAAGGATGAATGATATCTCAAGGAAAGAAGAGAATTACAGGAGGAAGAGGAGACCAAAATAGGATAAGAAAATGACAGTAGAGAACAAAGAAAAAAAGCCAAAAGATTCAAATACAAAAAAGTTTTTAGCAGAGAAGGGAAAGGGAGATACTGAACTCTTACAGATTATGACCTAAGCAATTTATTGACCAAAAAACTAAAATATATTTGTTAATAACAAAAACAAAACAGAAAAAAAATGAAAAATTTTTTTTTAAAAAATAGTATCTGTGTCAGCTAAAAATGAAGTCACAGAAGTTCAAAACTGATAGAGATTTTCCACTGTGCAAGAAGGAGGAACAGAAAAAAAAGGCTTCTGCCAGGACAGGTGATGAAGAAATCAGAACATCTGTCTGAATAAACAGCTCCAGAACCAGACAAATCCAGAGGGCTCGGAGCCAGGGGACTTCATCCCAGATCGCTGAAGAAAGCAGCTGGTTTTATCCAAATGAAAAAAATAGCCTGTCTTTTATAAACATATTCTTAACTGAGCATGACATTCTTTCTTTTTGCTTCAATTGTCTTAAGTACTTTTCACTGGGTAGAGAATGAGGAAGAGACACAACACACTGAAGAAACAACACAATGAAGAAAACTGGAAGTGGGTCAAATGGGCCACTATGCTTATCACGTGCAGCATGGGCTCACAGAAAGGAACTAACTTGGGCAAGAGAAACATGCCACAGCACTGCTTCAGTCAATACACTTATTTTCCTGGTCTTATAAGCCCATAGCTCACCATTCGTGATTTACTCATCTATAAACTGGTGACAGTACTTCATTACCAATGTTGTATTTAATAATGCCTACCTTTATTTGCAAAATGCAAAATTCCGTTTACATGACAATCTTTAGAAATACTGATCGTATTGGTTTGAAATTCCCCAGATTTCATAAGCAACTTAGCAACACTTGGAAATATTACCAGAACCAAAATGCACCTGAAGTCAACAGTACCTGGCTGTTGACTTTGCTGGTCTTATTTAGCTGTTAGATCTGGTGTGATAGCATTCAAAAGGAACGTAACGTGTTTATAAGTGGATTGGAGAGAGATCAGAATCTGTATTAATTTTGTAACCCGTGAACACTAGCATATGGAAGACAGACACTTGTAATAATTTTTTGCATGTCTACGTCTTTCAGGTGAGGTTCAGCCATATTACCCAATACAATGGACCCTGAAGTCTTCTTCAGGAAATGCCAGTTCAGAGCAAGAGCTCAAAGACCACCTGTAAGTTCTTCAGAGAAAAGCAGATTTGGCAAGAATGACCAATTTACCTTGTAGTTAAAGTCATCCATTTTGCAGGAATCCTTTTGTTTTGACCCAAATCATTGTACTGCTTCTTATCCCACAGTTTCTGTTCTCTGCAGCCACCAATGTACCTACCTGCCTGCCTAAAGCAACGG
The DNA here is from genome assembly GCA_013397275.1 of Burhinus bistriatus. Lineage (NCBI taxonomy): Eukaryota > Metazoa > Chordata > Aves > Charadriiformes > Burhinidae > Burhinus > Burhinus bistriatus. The sequence continues at coordinate 273,233 of VYXH01005916.1, forward strand.
CACAATGAGACCTTTCAACTGACAAGAACAGATTTGGCTCAGTTGCACAGCCTTGCAAAATGTTTCTGTTAGTTTGAAAGCCTTTTTCAGTTTGTTACCTCTACATATATTGGCCCATTCTCAGCAACAGAGAAGAGTCCCTGGGAGGGAGCAAGGAACAGATCTGTTTTGTATAGCTCCATGTTGAAGGTCACATTGGTGATGTGTGGTTCAGGAGGCCAGAACATGCCTCTGTCATCCTCTGGCTGGTGCAGCGTGCAATTAAACTGAAATGAAAAAAACAATACAAATACATCCTGAGTCAGGAGTGGTAGCTGGATAAGGACAAACGTGGAGTGTAGAATACAGGCTCACCCACATTCCGTCAATTTAGTGCAAATGCTTCAACAGGGTCACAAGAAATAGAAGTGAGAAGAAATGTGTTAAAAGATAAATTAATTGCTATACAATTAATGTAATTTATGTGAAGTGCCTATTACAATAGGCATTTCTCTATTTTCAGGTGCAAACCCGAGAGTAACATACCGCTATTTCAGGCCAGCTTGAGAAAGCAACATCTCCCTCATCAGCATCCCCTGGAAATCCATTATCACCTGATTCCATATCGTCATCATCAAAGCCGCTGCTTTCAGCTGGTGATGACAGCTGAATGACAATCTGCACAAAAGGTATTGCAAAGACATAAAATTAGGTGATAACTGAGCACTCTCTCTTCATGGTTATTATTTTCTTCTCTCTTCAGAAGAACGCAAAGGCCAAAACAAGTGCACCAGCTAAGCAGACAGTGAAAACATGTCTTAAACAGCCTTGTTCTGAGCATGTAAGATACGTAGGTTATATTTGGAGAATGCCCCTTAGGTTTTTTTCCCAGAATTCAGAGCCAGCAAAGACACCAGTCTGGGTGCTGCTGTCTGAATAAGCACCCGAGCGTTTCCATTCTATTTCTAGTATTTCTATAACCAACATTGGAAAAAGAAATGTCTTTCTAAAGTGATTTTTTGCAACTTACAGCTTTTCTTAATGCGCTCACAGAAAATCACTGGAAGTGTTAGGGTCATTAAAGGATTTTCTCTTTTGTCATTTGCATATTTTTTTCAGATACGTACACCCAAAAACATGATGTCCCTTTTCTTCATTTTTCCTTTTTTTGATTTCCACTAAATTTCTCCCGCCCCCCCTTTTTTTTTTCCTGCTTTGCACACTTCTCCATTTCTTCACCTGAAAATTCCCATTTTTGTTTTCCAGCATTCTGCACTCTGCTTCTGTATGCCCTGCAGCTCCTCACCTAGTTCCTTTCCTTCCAAGACTTCATCTTTGTTTTCTTGGACATAGAGCAACTGCTAAGAAGTGACATATACACTCTTTGAGACTCCACTGCATGAGGTTTATTTTTTAGGAGAAATGTTCCCAAATTCTGAAAGATACCATACATGATTTGGAGTTTCAGTGGGTAGCTAAGACTATTAAAAGACATGATGCAGAAAGGAGAGGAGGCAAATATCCATTTTAGTTTGGGCTGTAATAGAAGATAGGGACAATGATAGTATTTAGCACCAGACACGTGCTGTTCTGTAGGTTGGAGATGTTTCTATCCACAGTCTTGGTTTGGGACTGTTTCTAAAGTTAGGTGTTACAGACTTGCCAGTATAGAACGGTTTTAACCAGGCAAGGTCAGATCAAATTGCTTTAACTGTGTTTGGGTTGGACCACAGGCTTTCCATCATTTGCCAAGGTTACTTCTAAGTACTGGAAAGCTCCAGCAAGAAAGACGTGTCGTTACTTTCCAACCCCGATTAGCTGCACTGTACTCAAACTCATAAACTGAGCCAGTCTCGAAGCAGTCGCTTAGAACTTAAGTGGGCTCCTTAGCATCATCACTCATATACAAGCATTCAGAGCCCCTTCATCACGTACATCAACTGATAGCAAATAAGAATCCAAATTATAAGAGTGAAGCCTTTTTCAGAAACAATTTTGGAAAAAAAAAAAAATCACTTAAAATAATTCAGCATATGAATTAAATGGTATTGCTTTGTGCAATCACAAACCTGCATTCCTATTCCTCCTTACAGCTACGTAGCACTGCTCATGTACGGGTACATCAAAGCTGCATAGGGAAAGCTGGTGCAACTTCTCTGATACTGCTACAGACGGTCCCCAAAGTGCAGCCATGCAGTTTTGTAAAAGTATTTAACTCCAACTCCTCCTTTTTCCTTTGGGATACTATCTGACCACAGAAGCACACTGAATGTGCGGCCTTCATACCTCCTTGAATACAGGGACTGTAGCTGCAACTAGGTTTGAGCTAGACAGGAAAAGATCAGGATGCCTCCTTTTTGCTACGAGTAAAGCTAATTACAATGGCTTCCTTGTACCACTATGATGTGCAGCGCAGAGGCTCCTCTTTGTAAAATACTCACAGAGTTAAAATAAACAATCTTGTTGAAGATATATGCTGCCCGAGTCCCGCATTTGTTCAGTGAAGACTCCAAAATGAAATGGGTACCATTCATCCTGGCTTTGCAAGAGTGATCCAGCAGTGAGAGTTCTGTCCTTGTGTAGCCGCTAGCCTGAAACAAAGACACTTTGTAAGTGGCTGAAACACAATTGTGTTAGGCTCTTGCTTAAAGTGCAGCTCAGAATACTGTTCATGACTGCTGATAGGAGGAAGCGAAGTTCATTGTACTGACATCCAGGGAAGGTCACTCTCAAAACACTGTTATATATGACAGACAGGGAATAAATGTAACATGGAACAAAGAAAACAACAGGTTCATTATTAATCTGCTGATTAATAATGCTGACTCTGTTTGGTCTGAAATGAGCTAAAAATGTTGTCTGTATCCGGCCCTCTTCCACAATGCAAATGGACACAAGCAACCTGTCAGCTGGTAGATGGTAAAGACAGATCTATTCAGGTCTCATACAGCTATCAAAAGCAGCTTCTTTGTACTTTGCAGATTAAAAACTCAGACTGATGGTTGAGTACAGTAATTTTTTGACAAGACCAACCCTGAAAAGCTTTAACAAGAAATCACTCTACAAACTATCAGATTGTTGGGAAGAGGAAACATGACCCTGAGTTATGGCAAAGAATATCTACAGTATAGTTTCTCCACCGAACTATTTTTTGGGGGGTTGGATGGTGATAGCTGTAGATCTTAGAATGTTTATTTTTTCAATCAAAATACAAATAGGAAAAATTTCTGCATTGGAACAGGCTGCCCAGGGAAGTGGCCAAGTCACCATTCCTGGAGGTATTTAAAAGACATGTAGATGTGGGGCTTAGGGACATGGTTTAGTGATGGACTTGGCAGCATTAGGTTTACGGTTGGACTCGATGATCTTAAAGGTCTTTTCCAACCTAAATGATTCTATGAAATAAAATGGTCTGCCCAAAAAAGCCTGCCCAAATTTGAGAATAAGAGATCACACTTACCTGCAGAGAGTCTTTTTCTACAGCTACTGTCATGACTTTGTCATCACACTTTATTGACAGCGCTACACCAGCACTGCCCTGAACCTCTTCCGGTTCTTTATGTTTTGAGAGGGAATGCTCAAAGTCATGATTTATTAATGTATCCACTGAATCCCTGGACGGGAAGATTCCTTCTCCCACTGTGTCATGCCTTCCTCTGTTAATGTGAAAAGGAAAAGTCAGGCCATCACTTAATGCAGGATTCTTTGGGGCAGGCAGTGGGTTAGCACCAAGCAATTCTGTCAGCTCTGGAGGAAGGGAATGGTCTTCTTCATCATTCATCTCTTCTAAGAAAAAGAAGGGAAAAAAAGAACATCAGGTTATTCAATAAGTTTCATAAGAGTCTTCAGAAATAATCATTTTCATAAAAAAAAAAAAAATATTATCCAGCTCTTGAAAGACATCCAAAGCAGCATCTTTGTACTTTTCAGATAGCTAGCCACAACTCCTCCAGCAAGAATTTAGTTGTTACTGAGACACCTAATCTTGGCGTATTTAGTCCTTTCTAGAAATCTGCCTCACACTAAGTGCTGAAAATGAGCTTTGAGGAGTGGGCCTATTATATGCAAAAGGCAACCACCAAGGTAAAAGAAACATCACATTCAGCAAATACACTACTTCAGTGCTGCTGAAATAGCCCAAGTGCAAATCATTAGGTGAAATTCTTCCATTACCTGCCCCATCACAAATTCAGTCAGCCCACTGTTGTGGAACTACTTACATAACCAGAGTGAAGTTAAACGAGGGTTAACTTTATACTGACTAAATGAGAACATTATCTCCCAGCTTACACATGCAACTGCTCGGGACAGAAGTCTCAACATCTGGCCCAAGTAGATAATGATCTGTAACCCATGAGAGTGCAACTGATAAAATTAAGGTGAACATAAGCTTCATCAAAACAGCTAAACAGTATTTTCACTGATTGAAACTCAGACTTAGTGAAAGAGCAGATGCAAATCCACTAGCTTCAATGGACCCGGATATCTTTACATCAGCAATTAGGTTTGGTTTTTTTTTTTTTTAAATAGTTGTATATATTCCATTTGCTTGGACTTTTTTGGTAAGCCAGTTTTGCCTGTAAACAATTTAAAAGTTTATTTAATTGTCTCAAGGAAACACTATGCTGATACTTTCGGGAAAGAAAAAAAAAAAATCAAAGCTGGATTTATTAACTAACAAGATACCTAGTTGCTGAAGTCCATTCCAGTGAACACTGAGCATGGTCAGCTCTAATGGCTTGTGAGCTAGATAAACTATAACCATTTAATTCCAACAACATTTCAGGAAATAACACAATTTGCCTGGACTTTTCTAATAAAAAAGCTACAGATTTTTTTTTTTTAACCAGCATTCATAGATGTTACCAGCATTCTCGATGATGAGCAGTGAAAGTAGTGCAAATCCCCACAAAAAAGCTTCAAAACTGAGAAAGCACCTTTCAAATCATCATATTCCGGGAAATAGAAGATGTATTTTTTCTATATGCTAAAAGTCCATCTTCAAGCTTACCTGTATCTTCAAGTTGCAGATGAAATCTGTTAGCAACAGGGGCTTTTGTGTAGGAAGTAACTGGACTATAGTTGTGCTCATAAGCCCACTTGATCAAACTCTCATGCGATGAGGGCATATCAGGTATTACTGATTTACTCATAGTCATGGATCGTTCCGTTTCCTTTCCAAAACCAATACTGTTTGATGTCTGCAAACAAAGAAAAACTTGGTTCATGATTTACCATTTAAGGATACTTAAAATGGAATAGTGACACTGATTGAACATGTTTTTTACTCTATTTTACTCTATTAAGTAACAGAAAACCAAGAAGACCTGGGAAATAAACCAAACTCTGCCACCTTAGGCACAGAACCGCTGCACACATGGAGAAAAGCCCCCGCTTCCTCCCAGCCTCTGCCAGGACTACAATAAATCAAGGTAGTCAGAAACTATTAATGCATCCCTAAATGAGACGAAGATGTATTTACAGTCATTTGTATAATGCCGTACTTTCTTCAAAACTGAGCTGAAATGACTTCTGAGGTGAGGTGAACTCAAGATGACAACTGATTTTTCAATGTCCCCTTCATTTCTTTGATTAGAGCACTACTTAAGCTACATATGGGAAAACCTTTGTTCAAACGAGCATTACTGAAAAAGGCAAAGCATAGCATGCTCATGAAGTAGAGCTGATACCAGCTAATGCTTTAAAGTCAGCTGGCAGCGAGGACAGTCTGTGCCTCTCTGAATGAGCTTCAGACTAGAAATGTTGTGTGCCTCCTGCAAAATGGTGAGTATGTTAAACAGGACTGAATTAAATGCTTAATAGAGCGGTAAGTGAGAGCATGTACATTTATGCAAGGCCAAACTACTTAAAAGACAACATATACTTTCTGCACATAAATAAACATTAAAATTTAATTTACAGTATGTTTTACACAAATACATTGATACAGCAAACTCATAAATGCACTTGCCGACCTCTTAGTTTTATCACTAAATAATTACAAATAACTGCTTATCAAAGTTGGCCACAGAACACAGATGAGTCACGCAGTCTGTTAGCTTTTGCTTCACTGTAAATGTTTTGCAAAATTTCATATTTTCTTGTCCAAATGGGCAAGTCAAAGGAATATAACAAACATCTCTAGCTGTTAAGTGGGGCAGTTCGAAAATATTCAGTGATACTACGCTTTAACTTGCTTTTAAGTGCTTGGCATCTTAAACACGTATTCACACAAAGCTAAATACATACATATTTATTTTTACATTCACACGTTACCATTATCATTACCACAATCACATCAATGACTACAGAACAAGCTGAACATACACAGGAAAGCAGGAAAGGCACGACGACCCACTTTTCAATGACTCCCGCAATGTGATTGAATTGCACTTTCAATATGGAGGTGATACCATTGAATGCTCTACAACAAACACTTATTTCCACGCCTGATTACCTTTCTCTATCATATAGGCTGCATTTTTTTTTTTTTTTAAATCCCCTTTGGTTTCCCTCAACATGAACAAATCTTAATTCCCTTTCACTCTAGAATGTCAAAAGATTGACTGCACTGATCTCTTTTGCCCAGATCCCTTTTAGACAGCAGTCGTATGGACCTGCTACCCAGCATCACAGAGCTCGGTTACACTTCTGTATCTGACCTCAGAAATGGAGCTTTTGAACCCAGCAGTGAATACAGCTCAGAGAGTCCCACTGGAATGGCATAGTTTACTTTTAGCTCCCTCCCTCATTTCTTCCTAATGACCCAGTTCTGCATCCTTTAAACACTCACAGCTTCAAAATTGAAGTTAAAGGGCATTTTAGTTGCAGTGTCTTGGTTTGAGGATACTGCTACCAGTACAGTTACCAATGACTAGCAAAGGCCACTGAAGATAAGAAACAAAAAGGAAGCAATAGGTATCCTAAATGTTAGTACCTAATTACCGTTTTGGATCAAATAATCTTTTATTCTTCAACAGATACAAATCTGGCCATGATTTATCTCACATTTTCATATTACCACACAGCTTTGACTGGCTGGAATTATTACACTATCCCAACTTTGCTGGACCTCCCTCTCTGCTTTCCTTTTCTTTTTTGTCACGAGGAGACAGCTGAACAAATATTATCTCAGAATTTTACTGTCCTAGCTGGCACCTGACCATTTCCAGGGCTTGTTTATACCTCTCCACTCCATGCTGAGCCTGTAAATACTCAGTCCTGCATTGCCTCAATGAAACAAAACCAAGCATAAGGGCTTGCAAGAATAGACATACCTTCCTTCACTGGTCTGCCCTACCAACACCTTCACACCCAGCGTATGAAACCAGGCAATCAGAGCCACCTACTAACCTACTTAGAACAGAGAGAGACTGGTTCAGAAACTGGTGGGCAGTGGTTGTCTTTTAAAGAACAGTCCCTCCAAGCTTTTGAAACCCTCACAAGTTTGTTCTGCGCATTTCACCTCTCTCGGTCTTCACCCCTCAACACACTTATTTTCTTTCTGCAGTTTCACTTCTTTGTCCACTGTGCAACCCACAGCTTTGTAAAAGGACACCGAATCCAAAGGAAGCAATGTGAACGGCAGATAGTCCACAAGCACGGAAACACACAAGTACTGCACAGTGGCTGACGTAAAGACAGACTGCAAACAGGAGTTAAACACAGCCTGGGATGAAAGTGTTCCATCTATATTATGTGCAATTACTTCACCTGAACTATTCCCATTTTTACTTGGTTTTGTGTCCACCCTCTTTCAGAGTTTAAGGAAACGCAGAAAGCTTGGAGATGAGCTAGATGACCTAAAAAGTCTTTTTCATTTTTTGTCTATGAACTTAGACCTTAATAACTCACAGTCCTGGGTTTGAGGCAGCTTAGCACACTAACCTTCCCCTCTTGGTTTGCCAATCCCCTCAAGACAATTCTGGTTTGTACGAGGGCAAGAAGTTAGGAAAATTGAAGTGCATGGAACTGATTCAACTAATAAAAAGAACATTGTGAAACATTACCTAATTGTTTAGTAATGTTTTTATGCATTGTCTAAATTTGGGCTTGGAAAGGCCTTCAGCTTAATAGAGATACGAACAGATCCTAAATACTAGATGTACAGGCTTTTTAATGACATGGGGGTGTTTAGTTCCCTCCCACACTGCCCTCGAAATAAAGGAGAACAAACACAGTCAGAAAGTGAAGCATCTATATAAATGAAGCAATATAGCAAACAGTTACTCACAAACCCTAACATAAATATACAAAGTCTTTTACATACTGACATTTCCATATATAGTAATACTTTATCTTTTTGTTAGTCTAAATAAAATGTTACCTTCTGCCCCTTGTTACAGAAAGAATTTTCACTTACGCTTTTTAATTATACTTTCAATAATTAATAAAGAAGACCTTTAAAAAGAATAGCAGCCTTGCTTTTCTATACAACTGCAGGACTTCAGACATTTAAAAATCCTCTAGAGTTCCTCTCCCTGAAAATTCATCATCCATAAAGAGGCAGCTTCATGGATATGAAGTATGGTACTTTAGCTGTCTCCAAGCATGAAGTGAAGTAATGCACAATTCTCTATCCTGTGAAAGCAGACCCATATAGGCCTAAATATAGAGTGGTGAATTTTATATAATAACCCAGAATGAAACCTTCAAGTCAAGCATTGTTTTTTGCACTTGTGCTTACAAGTGTGGTAATCTGGGCAACTAACCTTGACCTTTCTCTTTAAGGGATGATTATTTAGGACCTACAGAATAACCAGAACATCCTCTCCTGTCCGTAAGATAAAGATGCGTGAGGGATCAAAAGGGAATTTCATCATCCACCCTAGATAGTTTTTCCATTCAATTTTCTGAGTAACACCGTAATTTATTTTCTTTTATTTCCCATACTCTCAAAATCTAGCATGAAATCCTGCCTACCAATCTGTCCTCTTAGAAGACTTAGATCAAGCAGCCTTTGGATCCTGTCAGAATTGCCCTTGCACACATTAAAAGGAGAAAGCTACTAAGGGAAGTAAAATTCTTATAAATACAAGATAGCTGGTGTTTGAAAAATGTATCTGAGTTACTGCAAAACTGTTAATCAGGAGGCCACCGGGTGGTCCTGAGCAAACATTCAGCTCAACTATACAATGTGCTAACTGATCACTTAAGACAGAAATAGGCCACACATTTATAGGCTGCAAGATCAGTCAATTTTTTTTTATTTATTTATTTCAGAGCAAGGAAAAACACATTTTCTTAGTAAAAATGCTGCTGAACCACAAAGCCTCTACAAAAAAAAAAAAAAAATCATTCTAAATCAGAACCTCTAACTATGCGTAAGTATAATTTCAGAAGTTTAGCTTTAGAGATCCTGAGTTTAGTTTTCTAAAGGCTTATTGTTTGCGGTCTTAGGAGAGGTGAGGTCACTTTGACCAAACACTTGCTGGGGATAGAAGTACTGGCAGGGAAGACAGCTACAGACTACTACAACCACAAGTGGAAAGAGTAAAAAAGTTTCCACTTGTGAAGGGACATGGGTGTGTGCCGCATATCTAGGATTATCCCTTCTGCACTCATAGGCACCTTTCCAACTTCTGAGATGAACCTGTAGATCCACTCACCAAAGTAACAGCAAAAAGGGAGATGAACATCCACCTGGGTGTTTAGGGTACTTCAATAGAAGTCGAAAAGACACAGACTAAATCCTCGCACTAACCACCTGGCTTCCGTGATGTGCTGGTCAGCTTAATAGCCCACATATTAAAAGTTAATGAGAAAAAAAAATATAGTTTCTGTATTTACTCCTTGAAATGCAGCAATAATTAAAAAAGTGGCTAAGAGAGAAAACATTCAGAAATCAATGTGATCTAGCACTATATCACATTTAAACGGATTCCATACTGTTGCAGTATGACACGTCTCAAAAAATAAAGGTGCCTTAACTTACAATCACTTCCAGCTTTCCCTGGACATCATGTGACTTGATAACCCAATTGACAGACTTTTTACACTTGAGGATAAGTACGACATCTCTGACAAGTTTGGCGCCTGGTTGAGATGGTTTAATGTCAACGATTATATCCACCTGGAAAGCACTGTATGTGGAAAATAGAGAGAAAGTTAGACTAGAACGCCAGAAATTTTCAGCTATCAACCTTCTTCCAATCCATCATGTTTCCACTGTCTGGCCAGCTGATTAAAATGCTGGAGATTATCCCAGGCAACACAACATGTGCAAAACAGATTGTTATTCCACATACACTTAAATGATTTTGCATAACAATAGAAACAAATACTTTTTAGACAAATAATATTTTTGTCCCTTGTTTACAAGTAGTGTGCTACTCATTTCAGCTATTACTTAAGAGCAGGTTAGTTATATGACTAGCAATTTGCTTTATAAAGTAAATACTGTTTTCTTATTTCACTGAGACAGTGCCTAAATATAACTGTTTCAGTTTCCTCTGGCTATAACTGTATTAAAGCTCAAAATAATACCTTAAAAAAGGCAACAGACAAATTAAGCAGGTTAATACCAAAAAAATGCACAAATAATATACTGGGGAGAGTCTCTGCCTAGGCAGTTAAAGTGTGGAAATTACTTTGCTGAGGATCTTGCGTGTTGAGGAATTAAGCTGTGTATTCAGTTTCCAATACTTCTGGATAAATACTTACTTTAAAAAGAAAAGAAAAGAAAACAGATGTCCAGCCTACTGCTTGCTGGAAAATAGATGAACACTATCCAGATTTTCAAGACCTCAGTAAAATAAGTAGAGCAAATGGCTTTGTACCCATCAATAACATCTCATCGTGCAAAATACTAATTCAACAGAAAAACCTTTACTTCCAGATCATCTTATGGGGCCGTATGTCACAAGAACGTGCTCATCTCCAAGTAACAGGTTTCAACTAATATTCTGCACTGAGACTTGGTGTATCTTTGGACCTTCATTTCACCTCCTGCAGTTTTACACATGTCCAGCTCAGCTTCTGTATATTGCTTTGTGGATATAAACTTTGTAAAGATAGCTGTAGATAATACATAAAACTAAGAACGAAGCAAGAGGAATTTAACTTATTACTTTTTTTAACTTTTAATAACAAAACATTTAAACATTTTGCAGTGTTATAATCTGAAAAACAAATTCCTATCATACTATCAGCCAAAGCCAAAAGACCAGAGGGCTTGGAGACAGGGCTGTCATTGCGTAACACTGCAAGGGACTTACGATGATGTTGATGCTAAAGAACAGCTCTGTTCAGGATGGGGCTGCAACTCACGCCACGCAGAGGCAGATCTTTTGGGCTTACCTACTCCACTTCTACTCATGCCAGCACTTTCTTACTCTCCCAAGGTTGCTAGGCAAGAATAGTCTCAGGCTCTGGGTTCATCATCTTGCAATGAGATAATTACTCTTCTTGCAAAGACCCCTCCTCCTCCCTCTAGCTCCCTGTGTGATTTCCTCACTAAGGATGGGATGGACTCAAATGTAACTGCAGGAAGAGCACAACTGGTCAATGCTCGATATTTAGTGTCTGCAGTATGCAGACAGGATTTTAATTCTACCTTATCTCTGATAAAATTGTACTTCTTGCAAAAGGGAAAATCATCTAAGTTTCACAGCAAATTTTCTCTTCTAGCAACCATAATCAGCACTTATGAAGAGCTTTTCCAGGTACGACTATCTGAAGCAAACGCCATTCACATGCTCCTACTAAGACCTAGGAGAGATCAGCAAAGGATGAATGTTTTAAACGTCTTATCTTCCAAGGGTACCTTTGACAATTTAGATAGTCCTCGTAACATGGACAGAGAGTTAAATAATTTTCCCTAACCACTACTTATAAACTTTTTTGGTCAGTGGACCATTGTCAACCCTTAACATTTCTTGCAATTATCAAACTGTCCCTTAAACTCAACTGGAAACTTGACAGAAAATACTGTTATCATTCTGCAGACCAACTGTGGAATAATTACCATGGACTGCAGATCACTTGCAGCCTCTGGACCACTGTTTGGGAGCCACTGCCCTAGGCTTTGCTGCCAGTCATCCCTACCTGTGACAGGTCCACGTTACTTCTAACCTCTCTCTCACCTCCTCCTACCATGGTCCCATCTTAAACCCTGTCTGTCAGATGCTGCCCTTATTCATATTCTCTTATTCACCTTGTTCTTGGAAAAATTTGATTGACTGAGCAAGAAGGGGGGCAGATTACAGCCCACAAAAACTGCGCTTTGCAGTCTTGTGCAGAAAAATCCTGGGATCGTGAAGCAGAATCCAAAATCTTTACACACTGAAGAACTGATTTGTACTTAAGGCAAAGTACTGAGGTCCAAGCTCTTCTTGTAAGGATGAAATGGCTACTTTCAGTTGATTTTCAATAGACAGGTGAAACCTTTAGCTGTGATTTCAAACAGATTTAGTCTATTTAGATGATACTTTACCTGTATGGATTGGAATTTGGAGTGATTAGTTCAATGATATGAACTTCTCTTTCTTGCACTAAGTTAGACATAAGGCACCCCTCTGCTGTTTTTGGTTGTAGGTATCCCGCAAGGTAATTTAAAGAGAGAAAATTCTTTTTTATGTTGCACGAGGGAGGAAAAACTTGATCTGTAGGAGGAGGGGGAAAAAAAAAAGTAAGTATATGCACCTTTACACACAGATATCAGCTTACATGCATATATGTACCCCATCTACTTCCGTGCGGCACTATATTTTATGACATAGGGCTTTAGGGTAAAAGGTGTATCTATTATCTTTCATAAGCACTTATGACAAACCAACATAATATTGAAAGGGAAATCACTTTTGCAACAACACAGCAGATCTCTGATGTAAAATAGATACTTCTAAACGGAACAGTTTCTATTTACATATTTATTTAATAAAGTAAAAATCCCTACAAAGAGAAATCTGAAAACAATACTGAAGCAATATATGTGACCATTTTTCAAAATGAATAAAATATGTTTAATTTGTTCCTTGCACCTTTAAAAAAAAAGTTTCTTTCTTTTGAAATTAACTCATAGAAAACTTCTGTGATCAATTGCTTCTCTCTTTAGAAATGTTTTATTTCTGTTATTATAGATTTACCATTATTAAAAGATCACAGAGAGTATTTTCCATTTCCTTACTCAACATATTTTTTTTCTATATATTGTGTAGTCAGAGTCAGTGCTGTCCAGAAATACTGCAGTTCTCTTGCGCATGGCAAACTGAATATAGCAAGAAAAGGATGAAATCAGTTGTTGATATTAAGGAAGCCTGACCATAATATCCATAACTGAAATGAAGAAATTCTAGAGTAGATATTCAATCTCTTTTTTTGGTTTTAACTGCCTAGCTGATCACGAGCATTAACTAGTGTACAATGCAAAACATAAAAAATAGTCACTTGGTATGACATTCTGATGCACAGCCTATATTGCTGTACCCCAAGAAGCAGTATTTCCATTGAAAAATAGGAATACTTTGTATTTCTGAGATAGCTTAACATATGAATTGTCATAACACACAGAAAGACTAAGCATCATGTTCAAAGATACAGAGTCCTGCAAGAATATAATTCCAAATAGCTGGCTCTTGACCTTTGCTTTACAAAGAAGGCTTTCCTATTAAGGTCAGTAGCAAGATAGAAAAAAAGAAAAAAAAAATCAAATATAATGTATTATGCATGCAAAACTGTGGATGAACTCTTAAAAGCTGAGCTGAGACCACTGTTAGCACTTGGTCCCTAAATGAGAGCTGAAATGTCACCCCTGAAGTGCATTTGTGCGTGGTACACAACTTTGCAGGGAGACCAGAGACTCCTGTGACCCCGGCCACTGCAGAAACAATTAGGGGAGGTTCTTCTCCTGCTCTTATACAAAGCAGTCTTTGATTATTAACCCTGCTGCCTTCCCTACAGAATCTATGAAAGCTGAATGAGGTTATAACTATTCATGCTGCCCAAGCAAAGCACTCCTCTAACATCTGGTATGTGCCCTGCCAGATTAGCCTTGAATGCAGCTGCAGTTCTGCCAGCTCCTCCCACAACAGCAGAGAATGGAAAATGATCCCAAATGGTCTACACTGAGCTTGAATTTATATATATACATACACATACAGACAGAGATACTAGGTATTTGCTCCTCAGCTGCCGTACAACACAATTCAAGCCATAAAATAACAGCCTCCGAGTCGTTTGTGGCTAATTACCACACGTGCTATCGTTTGTCATTGGAAAGAACTTGGTTCCTGCTCCTGGCACTTCCATTGAAGGTCTCTGGAGCTCTCAAGAAGCACTGCTCTCGCCGCCACCAGCACAGAGGCTCCCCAGCCTGGGCCTCCGCTCGATAGCATGCTTTTCCTCTGCAGCAAATTTTAACTCTGTCACTGGCTACCTGACGTACACATTTAGTTCCCCCCTTCAACAAAAATGTATTTGCTGTCGTCCATGCCAGTTACCAAGATCTGGGCTGGAACAGAAAAGAAAAGAGGATCCATTTCATCTTTCTTTGCCCACTACACTTCTTTTCTTTTTTAGTTGCAGGGCTGCGTACTTACTTTGGAAAGGGACAGCAGGTGCCTGCAACCAATTAAAAACCTTACCAAACCAGCCAGCAAACAGTCAATTTATGGACCCTGTGCCTCTCCAGTCTCCACAGGCTCCCAATATGGAATTAGACATGAGGTTGGCGGTAGAGCTGTGCGCTGTGGCTGGCAGCCGCCTTCTCCTCCAGCATATGCCAGGCTGCTTGGATGAAGACAGAGGATTGCACACTGGGATCTGTAGTTTTTGTGGGCAGCACCTCCATTTTACAGACAAGGACAGACACTGTCTGCTCTATTCTGCACTAATTAGGTGTCATCCACAGGTTCTTGGCTAAATTGGATAAAAGTTGAGTATCCCAGCTTAAAATCATGGGGAGCTTTCTGTAAAAATGAGCGCCGTTAATCGGGTGTCACTCTCCAAGACAGGCGCCCTGGGCAGCAGCAGTTCGATTCAGCAATAAAAATGCCATCCAAGCAGAGCTTGCCTTTCAAAGTCTGAGCTGGGGATAAGGAAGGCTTTTGGGATTTTCCTTAGCCACTCTGATGGCGGGACTTTTTCAAGTGTACTTTGCAGTTTACTAGCCTTTAGCACGATGAAGATCAGAACCTCGACACACACATTTAATGGCAGGGTAAAAACATGAGCAGGGAAGGGGCTGCAGCGGTCGCTGGAGGGAGAGTGGAAACTCTTGGTGGTACTCACCCCCTAGCAGGAAACACAGCTAAAGCCTGGCACAACACAAGCGCCTACAAGTATTAAACCAAGCAAGTCTGGTGTGCAGGCTACAAATTCAGAGTCAAGACTGAAGCTTCAGCTTTTGCCAGGATGGGAGCACAGCGTTACCGTCTGTAAACAGACTGTACGTTTTCCAGCCTAGCTATTGTTATGGTTTACTTTTTTTTTTTTTTCATATTTAGCTAAGAAACGTGTTGAAATTAGGCCCCCTCCAGGCTAGAACATCTGCCCTGGATTTACACTGGTGGTAGTGGATGTGTTAGGTAACATTTAGCTAACTGATAAGTCTTCCTCACTTGTATAATTGTATCTTACTGAAGCATGAGGAATTAAACTGACTTCTGCTGAAAAACGTGTATTAAGATCCAATTCACCATGAGCAGTCCCGCTTTCTAGAATCTGTCAGCGATTATCACGGCAATCACCTTGCCATCTCCTTCACTACACAAATCAAAGCAAGAATGAGAACCCCGCTTCTCGTGCCCTGTTCCTTCAAACCCTCATTCTGGCCCCTTCAAGTTCTCACCGGGCTCACCATCCCTGCTGTATCTGACTGGCCACTCTTTCAAATCAAGAGGATTCAGATGCACTTGGCCCTGACCCAGTTTGCTAGCTCACTCAGCTGCCTTTCATTTGCAGCTTCAAAAGTGATGTCAGAGACCCACAGCATCAGAAGCAGTTTTATTCTATGAAAGATCACCCTTCAGATCTTTTTGTCCTCTGGCTTGCATTTTCTGTTTGCTGTATTCAGCTGCAGCCTCAACTTCTAAAACGTTACATCTTCCGGTTTCAGATTTTTCTAACTTGACTGAAGCTGAAATGTAGACAATTATATGAATACTACCATTAAATTCTGTATCAGTCACATAGCAAGGAACTCCTTCGTATGACCACTTATTGATGAGTAATATTCTTCAATAAATGAGTAATACTAGCTGTGATTCACAGACTGGCAGCTGAGGGTACCTCACTAAAGCACTTGAGGAGTGTGAGTTTTGTATGAAAAGCCTGAAATGTCCATCAGCATACGCTGTGGTTTGTGGAATCCAGCGATTCCATTGTTCACTCTGCAGAGAAGCAGACCAGGTCCACATCCCATGTGGTTTCCACAGAACTCCTTGCACAGCTGCTCCAGTTCAAGAACTGACCCTCTCCCCACCCCTGAACACATGCATAACCCCCACACATATTCCTTCTTCTGCCAAGAATTTAAATCAAAATCAAATATGGTTACAGCTGAGCTAGTTTGTCGGAGCCTTCTCAGAAACTGTCTATTTTGGTTGCCTGCCAAGTTCCATTTTGTGTACTTACTCCTAATTAAATTGTGTTTTAACACATCCTAAAGATGATGCAAAGCTCTCCTATTTAGCTGCGTAGTTTGACTGTAAACGTGCAAATCAACAAACAAAATTTTATCTGTTTTTTGACATATCTAATTAAATGTTGATCTCTGCAACGCAGAGACCACTACTCCCATGTATATGTTCCAAGAGCACTTTAATAAGCTAATAAATATATTTCTGAATGATTTTCTGGCATTAAAATCCAAGACCGGTGCCAAATAGAACAAAAATCACGCAGGGGAATCCTGTACAAATTTGGCAGGCTTTGCATAAAACCAACACAGGCATGTTCCGATTTTGGGGGGCAAGCCTCATGCTTTAGGAAATCAAATGATCAGATACAGGTGGTTAGGAAAGAATGATTTCTCCACAGAAGGTTTTGGGGGTTTTTTTGTAGCCAACTAGTTCAGCAATGCAGGAGTTTCTCTAGAAACATTGCTGAAGTACTATTAAATTAGGCTTCTAGTGCTACTAAATGCTGAGCCCGCCAGTACTTGTTGGATGTTGATAAAACGTTCTGTTGATTTCTACTTTTCCCATCACTGAATTTTTTGAGAGACAACAATTAGTTTCAAAATACCTGGACTACTAGCTTCAGTGCAAATCTGTTCCAGTTCACTTTTCCCAGACTTTATCCTTGCTGCTTTTGGTTTAGCCTAAACCCACGTGTTTGCTTTAGCCTGAACTTGGATGACATCTTCAGAGAACAAAAAAAAAAACCCCTGTGAATTGCAGGCCATTAGGTAAAGACCACTGACAGCTTAAAACATCCCATACCTGCAAAACAGAAAATTTCACCCCCAATCATCCTGCACGATAAAGCCTGCTCTCCCTGCAAAAGTTCCTTTTACTAACTATATATTTTCCAGAAAATGAACTTGAATAGAGATAAGTAGGGCATAAACCCTCCTGAACCGACTGCCTTGCTTCAAGAACGCAGTGAAGAGAAGAGCCATGGCTCTTATGTTGTCCACCGTTTATGACTAGCTCAGGTGGAACCCCCCTGCAGAAGACATGCTATGTGACTGGCAGCCAGCTGAGGGAAAGCATGAGCCAGAAGGTGCTGCAGAGGTTCATATTGTTAAGTTGTTCCAACATTGCTCAGCTACAGAGCTACAGCCCAAACCCTACCCTAATATGGGCCTGTGAAGTCCCTGAGGAGCTGGAGTCCTCTCCCACCTGCCCTAGGCCACCTGATGAATTTGGCACGTGGCTCACAGGGACAGGAAATCTTGCTCCTTGGGATGAAAATACACAAGGACATCAGACTGAGGCAACTTATCTTGGTGAGGAAAGCAATAATTCTTTGCCCTAAGTAGTCTGGATCCTTATACAAGCAAATACTGAGGAAAAAAAAAAAAAAAACAACCAAAACCAAAACCCAAAAAAACCCAAACAAAAAAAACCCTCAGGTCTTTCTAGAAATTACCCCCTACCTCAGGTTCTCTACTTCAGTCCTTTAGATGAAGACAACCACACGATCACCACGAGTAGTTTATTCCTTTTAAAAGGTGAAGCTTTGACTCCTGTAAGATTCTGGCTGATTGCATCCACGTTTATGAGCATAAAATTATGGCACCAGAATCCATTAAAAGTTGCCTAAATCCAAGGTCTTGTCTTTAGACTTGGTCTTATTTCTCTGCCTTCCCCTTTTACATCACATCTCTTGGAAAATGAGAGGTATGTTTAAAGATTAAAATAAAAAATGTAAAATAATACTACAGCAAGACTTACTCTCACCATCTAGAAGTGCCTATCAATTCTGTTGGTTTTGTTTTGTTTTACCTTCTCCTACTTTAATATAGATGTTTCTGGATATTTTGAGTTCCGTGAAAGATGTTACTGCTCCATATTCCTTCTGGGCCCACTGTAACAGATGTTCATTTTTCTCAGGAAAAAGCTTTTCTTCTGTTTCTGCTGACAAGGAGAAATTTCCCTTCTCAAACTGAACAACGGAACCTAAAGATACCTGATGGGAATAAAAACATATTTTTAATGTGGTACATTTATCCGCACAGACAGGTAGCATGTTTAAGCAATATAATCTGTCACACCCAAATGCATTCACTGAAGGCGATTAAGGGTTATTTCCAACAATGCCTAAACTTCACATTTTAACATCTGCATAACGATGCCTTTTTCGGAGACGTTTTTAAAATATGAAGTACCCAGCTAGGGTGCATGTGGCAACTGACTAACGGAGGGCTCTGAGCCACTCTCTGAAGTTGTACTGCTGCAGAAGTGGTACGACAGTGCTGCTGAACTGTGGGGCGAGGGGAGGGCTGGAAGACAAGAGGAAAACTAAGACAGGAGAGAGTGAGAAGATGGTCTGAGGAACTGAACGCAGAGAAGGATGTGAAGTTCCATAAAACTAGGAACTACTGAAGTAACTCCCAAATCAGAAAGAACATGAGTCCAAGCTCAGTGACAGATAAAGGCCAACAGAGAAACACAGAGCAAGGAAAGAGAAAGGCTAAGAGAAAGGGAAGATATTTACTGTTGCTTTACTTACATGAAGGAAGGAAATGCTTTAGTCTAACACATAAAGCAGGTGAGTTATACATCTTTAGCAAAATGCTTATAAATAGGCTACGTGAACTCAGGTTGACTGGAAAAACTAAAATGTTGTTTAAAATAGTCAAAATGGAAAAACAGGAAGTAGAAGTGTAATGGGTTCTGTGGGAAAGCCTAAGATTTTCAAATACAACTTCATTGGAGTGGCAATAGCATCATTCAAGAAAAGAAGAGGGCACAGGGTCAGACTCTCTTTCAGATTGGGACCTGCTTCAACTTGCTTTGGTTCTGAGAGATAAACAAGTCATTCCAGATTTACTGCAAAGCAAGATCATCCTTAACAGCAACCTTTTGGCTCTCCTGTCCCTGCAGAAGGATGTGGCCAACGCTTCCAGAACATTTGTCAGCTCTCAAGAGGCCCCTATAGCAAGTGGTGAAAGAAGAGCATTCCTTTATCTGCCCAACCTCAGGAGCCATCACCCATCCATACACTTCACTGTCTCTTCCTTCAAGGTGCTTGAGGAGTGGGACCTGTATGCCCTACTCACGCACACTTTCACCAAGATCTAGAACATCAAGTCAAGAGTAACATGTACTTGAGTGCGAAAGCACAGCAAGATGAATAAGCTTTCAGGTTTGAAAGCATCAGTGAAGATTTCTTTGGACATATTCCCTGCAGTAGTGTGCAAGCAGTGCTTGTCCAGATATAACACACAGCCCCTACTTCCAGACTGCTGCAGTAGACGAGGCTTAAGGAAAGAAGTACCATTTTCTTGTGCTGTCCCCAGAGCAGCCCAGGAAAAAGTGTGACTTACTCTGCTGTTCTCCTCCCCCTTTCCTTTCTACTGGTCCAGATTTCTTTGGTGGAACAAAAGTATACTTTTTTTCTCCAACTGAAAATCCAAAACTGTTAATGATGATGATGACTGGGAGAGTTAAAAATACATCATAACAATTTCTAACCTGTCCTGAGTGTTATTTACAAGTTATAGCAGGATAACAGTCATAAGTATCTCTCCAAGCTTTTAAACAACAAAATACAAGAATAGCAATTATTTAACAGAGATTATCTGAAGTCAGGTTCCAATTACAGAAATTAACTAACGGCAACCAACTATTACCTTCCCTGGAGCTATTGTTCCCAGCACTATTTTAGGATGTTATATATCAGTTTGTTTAGCACCTACACATATTTGTCCAAGTAGACAAATAAATTACACCCTTTGGCACACTGAAAGGATTTCAGAGTTCTTCCCTGTGCCTCCAGCTATTACATTATTTATTATGCACATATCACTTACTCCCCTCTAAGAGAAGTCCCATGTAATTCAGACTTCAATTTGACCAGACCTGTCACAGAAAACAGGTTAGGAATCCTTTTGGCGGAATCGTTTTCAAAGTTTAAACTAACATCTGTTTCAATTCTGAATGATCCTAATTTGTTGTTTTTTGTATGGCTACCATAAAACATTTCCTCTAAATGAAACACATCTCTATTCAGTGTAACACAGAATACACCATATTCTCTCAATACTCTCATACTTCCCAAATAAGAAAGCAAACTCTGCCATTAGAGAAAATCCACTGCCTCCAAATCTACAACACTAGGAAAAGAGAGCAACACAGTTCTCTTTAAAAGGTATTTAAGAAATAGCATTCACTTTGTATTTCCACCACTTAGAAGCAGGTACACCATGGACTGGTTTTATGGGGCACCTCTATCATGCCCCTAACACATTGAATTTTATAGTGTGCACGGTCTTGCAGGATGACACTGACATAGCACAAGACAGGTCACGCAGGGATCGCATACAGAGGGCCTCTTAGCAATGCTGTCTTTTATATCCGAGACATGTGGGACACCTTTGTACAGCCCTGGCCTAACTAGAAAAATCTCCCGTGCATAAAAACTTAACTACCTCAAAAATACTACGGTTTATCCCATAAGTACAGCAATTGCTTTTCATTTACACAATGTTTCTGGTATTTTTTTATCAGAGTAAAGAAGTATCAGTGTAACCTTTTAAGACATTTGAGGAAAGCATTAGAGAAAATATTATTCCTTCTAAATACTGACCAAAGAAGTGCATTAGTTTGCAATAATGCATTTTCATTGTATTTTTCATTTGATATTTGAGATATTTAAATGTCTGGTAACACAACTGCTTTTTTCCTCAGAATACACTTGGTTTTCCACTTATTACTAATGAAAACTTGAAAACCTTCTGCATCATCCTGCAGCATGACAAATGTCTTCCTGTGAGACAGATCCTATCAATGAACCCCGAAGTTACTGAGTCCTACTAGGGAGGAACTGACAGACAGAAAGCAGAACAACTGAAAAGTCTGGCACAAGCATCCTCACTAAATGATCATACAGTAAACAACTTTAAATATACATGAAGCTTATCATCATTTATTTTTTTAATAACATACTAAAGTCTATTTGAAATGCTGGTTCCACTACCAGGTTTTTGAAAGGAGTGCAGAGTTCTGCGGTGCCTGCCAATGTTGGGATTTTTACTACACAGACCTAACGCAAGGTTAAGTGAGCCAAGCGCGTTATTTTTTCTGGAAAGAATTCAACAGACTTTTCCAAAAAAGGCAACCATCACTGTTTCAACACCTGCCTTGAACATTAACTACTTACTCTTCAGAACAAACCAAAAGCAGCTCTAACATACTTAGGATAAGCTAGAGCATTAAAACCAAAGAATGTTTTAAATATTTGGGAATATATCAACAATTTTTATCTGAGCATTCATTACACAGCCGACTGGGTGATTAAGAAACTGCTGCCACATACACTTTTATCTCCTCACTTCATCTCCTGCAGTGGTTACTTTCAGAGGCTGCAGAGTGGAAAAAGTGCCCTAGCTCTATTTCTTCCTGTTGTTGTGAGGACATTAAAAGTGACTGCACCAGAAACATCCTCTGCTGCTGACTTCACCTACATGCCCTGTCACATTTCTGAGGCTAAATGAGGAAACTTCCAAGCCTGACACGGAAAATCAGTTTGCAAGACCACAAGATACTGGCCATGGCCGCTAACCACAGCAGGGACTGCAGTTCAAAGGGCTCTTCTGCAGACAGAGGACAGGAGGATCAAGAAAATTTGCTACCAAAGCCCGAGTATTCTATCAAAGAACAAAAAATGTTTAGGGGCATATTTTGATTACGCACACTAGTACCCTGCTGACCACTCGGTGAAATAGGGATTGTAATGTTCTTTGCACTCTAGAGAGGCAAGGAAACATATACCCCTCAAGCTGGAAAAAAACCCCCGCCTTTCTATGTCCCTTAAGAAAACTTTCCAGTGTTACAAAAACTGCCCTTGCAAGGCTGCCGTGGTAGTTCAGGACATCAGCTACCTGGCAGAAGTGCCAAATGGCAGAAGTTGGTATTCCCCAGAAGGAACAACACTCAGAACCAACCCTGACTCGTCTCAGATATATACACTGGTGACCATGAACACTGCACGCACTCAAAATAGCGTCTTCTGTTTCTTATTTTACCTATTTCCTTCTCTCCTTTTAAATGTTTATTGCCTTTTTTTCTTTTCTTTGAACTTGATCCAGCGGGGATATTTATTTTGTTTGTTTTATGACATTTTAAGTATTTAACGAGTTATAATTCAGAACTCCCAAGTAGGAAGCAAGTTCATGATTTAGCCTTCAGAGAGAGGTAGGCACCTTTGGGAGATGACTCAGAACACAAAGTTAAGCATCCACAGCTACACAGCATGAACAGCAACACAGCAACAGCTACACCACTACTCACCAAGTACAAGTGACCAACAAAGCCACCCAGAACACCAAGACTGAGGCAAATATATTAGCAGAAGAAAAGCAGGATCCTTCATACTTTTATCTCAGCTATACAGTATCAGATCTGTGGTGGAACATGTAGGAGAGGAGTAAATCTGCTCAAATAAAATTCAAACTTGAACCAACTTTCAGAGCAGCCCACATGGGGTTCAGACTCAGTTGGTGTTGATAATGTACTTTGATGTGCTTTGGTGGCCTTACAGAGGAAAAGTAAAGCCATGGATGGCGAAATATCAGGTATTTGGAAACTCAAAAATATAACCTTTGTTGTTCATAAATCCACATACAACATGCAGTAATCACCAAGAGAACAATTCTCTTCGGTAAGTGACTAGGAAACATGCTGCTTTTGAAATGACATGCAACATGTGTGAATCATGTATCAACTTTGGATAGTCCTTGTGGCACCTGCCACAGAGGTGCGATGCTTTCAGGCAGTAGTAAAATTTTTCATTTTCAGTTTAGCATTCTCAAGATCACTTACAGTCATCACAAAATTCCACTTTCGGTTTTCACATTTTTGAAAATAAACACATAAAAGAAGCAGCATTATCTTAATCACATTTTAGATTTTAATTCTGCTTCCTAGGAGATGCTCAGTTTGCCAACTACCAAAGATGTTGACAGGAATTAAGGCTACTCAACACTTTCTCAGGATGAAAGGAGAACCTTGTGGGACCAGATTCTTGCGCATCTTTATGTATCTAGAAAGAAGATCCTGGGATTTTCCATCAAAGCTGAAACTGCGTCAAAGCAAGTGTTACTTTCAGAACCCCCACGGAACAGTTACTAGAATGATAAAAAGGAAAAAAAAACCAAACAAACAAAAAAAATCCGTGTAAAGGGGAAATCTGTTCCCAAAGCTTAGGACTCAGCAGGGGTTTATTAAGTGCACACTGGTAATTGTCCACTCATCTCACATTAATCTAACAACATCTTAATAGACTCAACATAACACTCGTTTGATCTGAACAAAATAAGGTAGCAGAAGCTTTTCCAGGGATTCTGTTTCAAGTTAGATTCAATTTAGTGGAAGAAGAGAAGGGGAGAATTAAAGCGTATCTATGCAACTGCAGTTATAGTTTCCACTGGAATCAATGACTCAGTAACACAACCTGTTGTGATTTATTATCTCCATATCACTAACACCAGTAGTCTGCCAAAATCCGCTGCCTGCTTCTGTAAACTTCCACTAGCTAAAGCCCCTGTTTACTGTAGCAAGCAAAGAAGGGAAAGAGCCGTGACCATACAGAAGAGAAAAGACCATCACATATGCCTGTTCCAGGCCCTTCAGCCTCCTGCAAGATGGGTCTGGCAACACACCTCAACCACTAAATGCCAGAATGTTGTTTCCCTCCTTACTCTTGCAGCCTGGTTTAACTTAAAGCCCAAGTCTTCCTAACTATCAGTCTCCTTTGCTCTAAAAGCGATGGGTCTAGGCTCCTAGAGGGACTGTGAGAAGGAGGAGTACTCAGGATCAGTCAGTGGCAGAAATGAGAAAGACCGGCATCAGATGCAAGAGGCAGCAGCATCCAGACGTGGCCCACCCACACTCTCAACACAAAGTTTTGGTTGGAGCTGTGACCCATGAAGACAGGCCACTCTTGAAGCTGAAAGAAACAACAGGCAATAAAACCTGAGGTTTGAAAGATGGCTTAAATCAGCTGGGACAGGAGAAGATCTAGTATGAACTATGAGATACTCTTAGCAAACCAATCTCCAAAAAAGTGCAGGACTTGAACATCCTGCGAAAGGAGAAACTAAGGCACATTGATCTGCCTTGCTTCATCTGAAATTTACTGGCAAGTTGGTATTTTGGAAATATTTCTGCCCAAACCAAAGTGCTTACAGTAAAAGCAGAGGACACCTATATAAAAATTTCCCTATTTTGGGACATCACACTACCACACATAGACATTTTTACTATACACTGCATATTTGCTTCATGTACTGTATCTTGCTTCCCAAGACAAAAATATCACTTCTTTTCTGTAACGCCTTCATGAAGCAAGCTTTGAATAAAAAAAAAAAAACCCCACCTAGATATTTAAAGATGCCTTACTAGTGTTACTGTACTCAAAGTCCTTTTACTGAATGTGGACAACGCATCACTTTCATACATGTATTTACCACCCTGTCATTTTCTGCCATTTGTACTTCTGACAAAATCCTTTCACTCTATTGCCAAGAATGCAAGAACAACTCCCATAGGTAGCCTGAAGTCCCCCCTGATATTTCTGGGAGTAAACCAGTTATACAGCCTTTAGAAAAGCAGGATTTTGTAGGGGGTTGAATCAGGCCACAAGACAAAGTCTTCAGGGAAATTTACTATTGTGAAAAGCATAATAAGAGTTACTGTTTACTAAACACTGCTTTTAATTAGATACTTAATGTTATTTTCACATTCTTTCAAAAGGCAAGGAAATGGTATGGGGAGGGGGAGGTGAAGGGGGAATATGAACTCTGCCAAATGTAGAAGGGCAACTACAGGATTATTTCCAGCTCCTGAGTAGAATGATGATTTACAAAAAAACAAACCCAGGATTCTATGGAAATGTAAACGTCCTTTTAAATTCCTCTTCACACTGTTACACAACACTGAAAATCTACGGCTTTTACTTTGAATAGTGAAAGGTCACTATTTATACCAAATTTATCACTAGTCATGCATTTCCTATCCTTCCTCACTCTTCTCCTAGCAGAGCACTCTGTTCACATCTGGGTCTGTTTAACCAGTGATTGGAAATTTAGCCTCCTGATTTCCCGTTAAATACTAGGCACAGGAAAACAAATAGCACTTGTTTTTCAGTGAGTTTTGTCAGTCATCCAAAATCTAGTGCAAACTATAGAACAGCCTGTGGTTTGGTGGCAGAGACCCAAAATATGTGAACCATATTTTCATGAAGTGAAAGGAATAAACCAGCTATTGGCTGAAGTAATGAGAACATGGCTTTTTTCTTCTTAGAAATATATAAATGACTAATAATTAAACTCTTCATTCTATCAGTTGTTCTTCTTTAAAGCTTTTCTTTTTTCTTTTCAAATCTGAAGCCAACGGCACGTGATCCAATTTTGTATTTATCATTACTGCTGTTGCTTCCTCCATTTTACTAACTTAACAAACACATTGGCCTACTAAAGGGGTTCTTGTGAGTGAGGTTATTTGCTTGCAGAAGTGCTTTCTCATCCCTAACTCTTACTCATTCTATTGCCTGAATAACTAACTCGGAGAAAGAGCTGAAGCATCACATCTTAAATCAAATGCTATATAGAATCACATATTTAGATATTCAAGGGGTTTTTTTGAGCTATTCTAACACTGATTTTTCTGCAAGGAAATCACAAAGAATTGGGTCTTTTCTTTCATTGATTTAATTCTCACTATTTTCACTTGCTCAGTAAAGACATTCCTAGGCTATAAAAACAATTGAGAAAGCTACCAAATCTAAGGAAAAAATTCACTTGCTGAGTAGCACCTATAAAACCCTCTTTCGGGGCAGTTTCATAAAACTTCTGGTTTTCTGCCAAGATATGTTCACAATAAACTGCTTTTAGGGAAGGAGAGAAATAATGACTTGATGGAAAGGGAGGAAATTATTTTGTTATATGAAAACTTAAAAGTGGGATGGTGGGAGAGGTCTGGTAAGGTTTTTCTGCAAGAGTGACCTGTAACAGGATTACAGGTAAAAGTATTTTCTACAGGTGTTGCCTAGCTTATGTAAAATTGCAATCTGTTACAATCTAACCAGCCTAATCACCAGTGAAGAAGTCCTTCAACTTCCTCTCCTCCTCCCCCTTTCCGATATGATTTTGGCATTTATTTCCTGCTGAGGAAAAAGAAATGTTTAGCACAGATGCGAAGTATTCCCCTTGCTGAACTGAGCAGACCTTCCCATCCATGCACTGCTCTTCTGAGCGATGAGGGGGCTGATGGTCCAAGCCCAGCAACACTTGAACCAAAAATGTCCATTCCCAAACTGTTTTATTTTTGTGACATGTAAAAATATCCAATCAGACTAATATGACTAGACACATCAGTAATCAAAGTAGTGATTTTCTATTACTTAAGTCAGGCAGAGTTCATGCACTAACCCATTTCAGGTATTTTCAGATTGAAAGGCCAAGATATTTAGGTGTATTTATTTTTAACATGATGAGAATAAATTCAAGCCTTACTTTCCTAAAATCACAATAGTTTTCCCAGCACCACCTACTTAACCCATCAAGATATATATAGCTTATGTAGAGTCTGAAAATAATCCTGTCTATGCCAAATGTATTGTCAACACCACACTATATAGTCACCATATATTTACTTTTCTCTAACATACAGAAATTTATGTCAGGTTTCCATCAAGATGCTAAAATTTTTTCTTAAGACTATTCACTAGTGTTCTCTCTGGTTTACAGATAGGGAAAGATGCCCCGAGAAGCAAAATGACAACCCAATAAGGCAATAGACTAGTAAAGAACAACTCTCTTTAGGACCCCTGCCCCATCTCGGATGGCTTCCTCCAAAGTACTGTGACTCCGTAAGCATCACTGTGCTTCCATTCACTGCGCTGGGTTTGGAAAAAAGTCTTCAAAACATGACATTAAAAAAACCCTGATGTTAAACGAACACAACCTTTGGTTTGTTTGGGGCATGGTATTTAATTTTAATGATAGTTTATTCCACTGTGAGGTTTAGCCACCAGTGAACATTTTGTGAAAGTGAAACCATGAGCTGCCTCCATGAAGATAAAGCGTGTGACAAGTCACTGTGCTGAGTGAAGCTATGTGCATCACATGATAAAAATAAGTGCAAAACCACACGTATACACCAAATTTACATTTTTGTACTGAAAAATGTTTATCAAGAAGGTACTTTGTGCTTCCCTCTATACTATAACCATACACTCAAAGGCTGGATTGCCTCCCCCATTCATTTTAAACTTCTGCCTAATGGAGGACCAGGCCCAAGGCAAAAATCCAAGCTTGAACTATACGATAAGAACTTAAATTCCAGCCCAACTCAGTAGTACAGTACTTTCCTGGTCTTTTGGATACGTGCTGACACAAGCTTTAAATCTTTTCATCCTTTCCTTTAAATAAAGCAATCTGGGGTGGCTTAGCTTTAGTGGAAACTCAAACAATGAATTCACAGAGCGAAAGTAGCAGACCATCTTCCTAATGAGCACACTGACAACACACAGCCCTGACTTTACCCTCTGCTTCAATATAAACATCATTTAAGCCCAGTGTCCTTAGTTTCTCTACCTGTTCAATGGTACTAACAGCACTTTACAGAGTGCTCTGATTCATCATCAGAGTTATCTTCTTTGTTAGAAAGAACCTTGGATCTTCTAATTTGTAATTTTTATTTATTTATTCAAACACACTTCCCTGTAAGAGTTTAAGAACTTTATTATGATGCCTTACAGGAAAAACATAATAGCTAGTAACAAAAAGAAATAAACAGCTAGGACGTCAGTAATGGTTACATGATCCTTTAACTACAAACTTTGACTTGGCTCTAGGGGTGTTGTCTTTATCAGCACTAAGTCCCAGAAGTTACTGTTTAAACTTCTTTACACTACTTACCTTCCTAACTAGGGATCAATCAATGAAACAGTGCAATTCATACTTTGCACACAGTATATTAATAAAAGTGAATTAATATATTGTATGAAAAGTCTGAAGGAGAAGCTGGAAAGTCAATGACTATCCCGCCCAAGGCTTCCATAGAGACAGACA
The DNA here is from genome assembly GCA_013397275.1 of Burhinus bistriatus. Classification (NCBI taxonomy): domain Eukaryota; kingdom Metazoa; phylum Chordata; class Aves; order Charadriiformes; family Burhinidae; genus Burhinus; species Burhinus bistriatus. Next base: position 301,893 of record VYXH01005916.1, read on the forward strand.
CAATAGTTATGACACTCCTATGGTATGTGTGACACAGATTTCTGTTTTGAGCATAGAATTGATGGGCATTAGAAAAGGTTTTTTAAATTTGAAATATTTTATAATTCAAAATACTCTGTTTTCTGGCTTGGCTATACATTTCAGGAGAAGGAACAAGACAGCACAGCAGAAGTACACGGATAAGCCAAGTATTTTCAAACAAGGGCCAAGGAAGCGAGCTTTGCACTATGCATCCCTTGGAGCTGCGATTTACACTCCTAGGCTCAATTCAATTCTCTAAAACTTATTGAATGCTCTAGCAAGGAGGCAGGGAGACTCTCTGCTATCAGAGTAGAAGCAGTATGCCCCTCTGCCCCACGACTCACCTGAAACAAGAACTCTTGATTCTACAAAGGGACAGGCTCCTCTAGGCCAGAGGCAGTCCCAGGGATTGCAACCTGGCATGGCCTAATGCAGGCAAACAGCTCTGCTGCGAAACTACAGCCCCTCAGTTTCTTTTCGGCGTATTGCACTTGCCCACAGGTGTTGCTAGGACTTATTCAGGATTTCCCATGTTTTCTGTGCTGCATGGTTTGGTGCTCTTTTTTCAGAAAACTTTTGGGAAAACAATGCATTTGTCCTTGTGAGCAGAGTGGAACTGTAGAAAAGCAGTGGATGATCACCACAGCTTAAGCTGTTCAGCCTGTAACCTCATGGCCTATCATCCCAAGCCACGCTAGCTACTGAGAAAATGGTGCATGAAAAGTGGGAAGGCTGATGAGCTCCTGATAAGAGATTGAAGCTAGCCTGTGTTTGCAGCAAAAATATTGCCTTAGAGAGAAAACACAGAGAATGAAATTCTGGAGTGAGAGGGACTTCAGGGACTAAACTGGGAGAAGTAACGGTGGATCGGTACCCTGGTGTTTTCTGTTCTGCAATCTCATTCTTCAAGCTCTTTACAGAAGAGAGAAATAGGAACCTTAATGTAGTGGAAGGAAGAATATATAAATTATATGGCACTTGGAGACCCAAAATTGTTACGGAGAGCTATTCAGATGTTTAAACATGATTAGGAATGGGTCAACATTAAGAGCTAGTTCACTCCTTGCAATGGAGAGGGGAGCTTTTGTATCTGCACAGCTTATGCAGAGCAGTGTTACCCCAGCGCCACAGGCGTGTGCTGGGGGGGATGGCGTGAGGCACCACAACTTTCAGTCATTACTATGCCCAGCAGACCCTAAGAGAGGCTGGAGTACTGAGAGGAGGTATTTGAGTCCCACCAGTGGAGAACTGAACCCATAGCGCCTGCAAGGTAATCCTGCCCCACCTGAGAGACAGCCCACCCCTTCCTGCAGCATCAGTGGCCAGGTTTACTGTGGCAGTTCCTGAGGTCAGAAAACTTCTTGTTTGGCACGAATCGTGACTGCTGCTGCTCGCATTTTCAAGCCTGTTTTTGTAACCAGGAGAGCTTGAAACAGTTTTCTGAAGCAAACACTTAGCTAATAATACAGTTTTGGCAGCTGAGGCCTTAGGCACATTCCTATTGTTCCTATGCCTTAATGCAGCCTGCTGAAGCCCTGCTGAGCCAAGCCAAGCAAGCCCAGCACGATCACAGTCTGAACACCAGCGCAGTCTGCTGAGCGGAAATGAATGGCTCTCAGCAGAGCACCTCTTCACTCCCAGAGGCAAGGTGAGGGGAGAGGGAAAAGCCTGGAGGAGGAGGAGGAGGAAAAGAAGGGAAGAGATAGCTGAACACAAAGTAGCTGATACGGAATGGGAGTGATGATGTTGTAATGGTAGGAGATCAAAACTAAACTGAAAGTAGGTCCAAGACTCAATTAACTGATGAAAGGTGCTGCTTCTTTTGGCCGGGAGTAGAGTGAGGAATCTTATCATACTGTTGTTCATCATCTTGTTCCTCAGTCATTTTCTGAGCAGACCTGAACTGTACTGGTGCAGTAAAGACATATACCAGGAATGGTCAACAAGAAGATAACAGTTAAGAGTCTCTAATGCAGTAACGCAAAAACCTGAGATTGTGAATACCTTAGAATACTGGTTCTTTGCACCAGTCAGTAACACATTGCACTGGAAACAGGATCAAGTCCTTCAAAGTTCAAAATATCGAGGATACTCCTACTCTTGTAAACTGATGACAGGAAAAACAATCCTAGAAAACTTTGGTGTCCAGCAAGTGATAGGACTGTTGGTGCACTTAACGGTGTCACCATCATTTGAGGTCAACTGAGAGAGCAGTGTCCCTTCCCAGTGCGTTAATGCTGCAGCATTGTCCATCCCCTCCTCCTGCTGATGCACAGTGACACCATTAAGTTCCCACCTGGTACTGCAGAAGCAGTTTTACCTACCACTGTCAGCTGTGCTGGAGGAGCAAAATTAAACCCTATAAGGATACAGCTAAAAATAATCAAGTTTAGTTCTGCAATTAGAGTTGAATATAGTAAAAGCTGCAACTTTAATAAAGACGACTCATGATTAGACATGATGTCACGCATTAAAAATTTAATCCAAACAACTTGTCCGTTTCACTACAAATAGCAAACTTGAATGTGCTGGCAAACTCTAAGGACATGATTTACAAATACTAGGTAATATTTGGATCCTACATTATAAGCAGTGCTCCAGTCTTTCTGAGAAATAAAAATGACTTCATTCTGGGCTTAGCTCGGTCATTTCAATAGACAGAGTTTCATCAGAGACATAAACCGTAATTGTACATATTGAGCTCAACACATACAGATTTTTGTTTTGGTCACAGACCACACAACTAGCGTCCACCCATAATATTTCCCATTGCTTTGAGGCTTTTTGTATTATGGTACTATTAAACTTCTAATCAGGACTGGCAATCTGTTATAACCTCACAGCTTTTTGAACTGGAATGGCTGCTAGTGTTAATAACTACACGATATGCAGATTCTGAAAAAGCAGGTTTGGCTTCTTTTCCTTGAATTCATATAAAAAGTAATTGGGTACTTTTTCCAAAATACTTTGCCCTGCCACCTAACTGTTCCCCAGAGCCCTACACTGAAACCTGACCTCCTGTTAACTTGGGGTTTTTTTTTAATGTATGTTTAAAAACATTCCAAATGAATGCCATTAACTCTATGAATTGTGCAACAAGTAGGTATGATATAGAGCAGGCCAGAGGACTGCATATACTTACAAAGAAAACTCTTTGGATTCCAGGTGCCAGTCTTTCTGTTTTTAGCTTCCAGACCAGAGGCAAAGGAGAGTTGAGAAGAAACACCAGAGGCTTCTGGTGAATGTGCACTGATGAAATTGGATTCAAATGTAACGTGACCTGCAGAGAAACACAGAAATACATGAATACCCCCTTATAAGTTTCAAAACCAAAGCAGAATTTGAAGCAATGAATCAAAGGTCATTTTTATATATATTATGGCTTCCAGCATTCAGACCTCTTGACTCAAGATTATAGATGAATCTTCTTAAAAAAAAAAATAAAAAAAAAAAATCAGTCAACAGAGCACAGCTAATATAAAGAATGAAATAGTTAACATTTGTGCTCTATGCTTGCAAAGCACTGCTAAAGTGTTTAAGAAAACCTTGGCAAACGCTGATGAAAAATAGCTTATGCAAAAGGTCAAACCACTAAGCTGAGAGTTGGAGAACAAGGAGATAAAAAGAACTGGAAAGCAAACCCCGATTTCTGGTTTCTAGATGGTAACCTGCAAAGCTGGCTTAGAGTACAAACCTCATCTGCTGATCCTACTAGGGTATAAATCTAACCTGCAAAACAAATAAAATTAAACAAACAAAAAGCAGGAGGAACAACTCCAGAAACACGAGCAAGCACTACACTAGTTTATGGAAGGAATTCCAGTAGAAATTTTAACATACACTAGGGAAAGAAAATGCCTGTCTTCAGGCACTAAAAGGATACATGGGGAAAATGATCCCAGGAAAGTGGACATCACAGAATTGAGGCAACCTGTTAGAGGTGATTTTTAAGCAACCAGTTTGTGGTTGCTGGAAGCCCCTCCTGCCCAGCTTCTTGTATCCCAGTGCTGCCCTTCTAGAAAAGGGCCAATGGAAGGCAAAGTCTAACAAAACGGTCAACAGAGAACAGCCTGTCAGTTTTTAGCATATAACAACTTGTAACTGAAATGACAGTGGGTTTGCAGTATCTAATAAGCTTTTTAAGCAGTCAGCATTTGGCTTGATAATTCATCCCGGTTTATAGTGAAAAAGCTGTAGTGTGCAACTGAGAGATGATATATCACACAGACTAAGCAGGCAAGCTGGTGTCTCACAACAGGGGGTGGCAGGTGGGTTCTCTGACAGAGAATCACAGCTCTTTCTAGAAAAGGTATAGGGGGAGCAAACATGGAACACAACCACTAATTTGAGTGGTGGCACACAGAAATGAGCATCCAGGTAATTCGGAATGAATTTTGCCTCCTGCTAGAGAATTTGACAGGAAATTTGACACACAGAAGCTACTACATATAGTTTATTGCATTCTTATATAGTGGTAAGCATCAGTTAGTTTACCATTAAAGTAAATGCAGATTCATCTGGCAAACTAACTAGATAAAAGCTAGAGATCAAACTGAGTATTAGATACCCATTACTATTGAAAATCTTCCCAAAAGAAAAAGTTAGTTGTGTTTTTCTTTAAATAAATTATTTTCTTGATTTTTTTCCCCACCCAAAGTGAAAGGTTCACCATCACTGCAAAGTGAAAGTCAAACCTAGGTCTCAGGTCTGACAGACACCTGGAGGACAGCAGAGACACCTTTTTCGGCTACTTAAGAACTTGGGAAAAGCTGGCAAACAACTAGCTGTGTTACTTACCGCGCCACTCAGTAAGCAGAGGACTACAAGCAGAATTTATTAAATTCTTAAAACGCACTGAATGAAAGCGTTTCCAGTCCCCACAGCAAAACAGATGTCAAACCCCATAAGCACACCTCTGGGGACACTAAGGACATCCGTATCTTCATCTTTGTTACACTTGATTAAAACTTGCTGGAAAAATGATATTAAAAGAATAATTTCATATTTGTACTAAAATCGAACTGCTTTAAAGAATGAGCACCTCTCCTCCTCAGCAGCCAGGGGCAGCGCTAGCTCTGCCTGCAGGAAGGCTGGGCACCGCCACCTTCCACCCAAAGGCAGCCACCTTTCTCACTGCTTGGCCTCTCCCAGCAGGAGGCCTAGTTGTATTTATGCATTTCCAAAAGAAAACATTAAGTACCATAGATTACCACATCTTCCAGGGACCACATTTCTCTCCATTTTCTGCCTCAAAAGAATAAAATACCTCCTTTTAGGAAACTGCAGGTTGTTAGCGCTCTGAATGCTAACAAGATGACAGAGACTTCAAATGCCAAACAGTCATGGTCTTAGCTATAAAAACTGCTTTAGGGTATCAGGCTATAGAGCCAAAATAATTCTGTTAGCTTAAAATAACAGAGAAGATAAAATTACTTGTTTTACAAGGCTCCCTCTTTGTTGTTCTGTCTAGAAATGGAGAGGCAAAAGTGGAAAGGAAAAGGTGTTTAGAACTGCTATTAAATTCATGGCTATTAAAAAGTTGTCATTAATTCTTGTGGGTTTTCAGCTGTAATCACAGCTAATTAGTAATAAGCTGTTTAAACTATTAAATATAATTGCCTTGTTCTGGGGTTATGTTTTCTTACAAAGCAGTAAAAATACTGTAATCTAAGTTTACCAAAGTAGCCTAGTTATATCTTTCACAGCCTTGATCTGGCTGTGAAATTTTATTCTGATATTTTTTCAGCTCCGAACGACATCAAGTGCGTTCAATTTTAAACTCTCTAAACTTCAAAGTGTCAAAGAGAATATCTACTACACTAAATGGAGTAAATATTAAACACGTCCACTCTTATCATATGCATCCAAAGCCACATTTTTACACCCTATGATAACTGTTTTTTTCTGATCCCAAAGGAACTAAAGACTAATGTAAATATTGAGGAAATGAGCTATAATATAGGTTTATGTACTTCAATACCAAAGAATAGAAAAACAGTAACAATCCTCTCACACTGGCCAACAGGGGCACTCAGCTTGGGTTTGCACCCTGGTGGTGTTTTTATTAGAAGGTCAAGTCACAGAATCACAGAGGTTGGAAGTGACCTCTGGAGATCATCTAGTCCAACCCCCCTGCCAGAGCAAGTTGCACAGGATGGCGCCCAGGCGGGTTTTGAATGTCTCCAGAGCTGGAGACTCCACCACCTCTCTGGGCAGCCTGTTCCAGTGCTCTGCCACCCTCAAAGTAAAGAAGTTCCTCCTCAAGCTTAGATGGCACTTCCTATGGTCAAGTTTGTGCCCATTACCTCTTGTCCTATCACTGGGCACCACTGAATAAAGACTGGTCGCATCCTCCTGGAACCCTCCCTTTAAGTATTTATAAGCATTGATGAGATCCCCCCTCAGCCTTCTCTTCTCCAGACCAAAAAGACCCAAGTCCCTCAGCCTTTCCTCATAAGAAAGATGTTCCAGCACCCTAATTATCTTTGTAGCCCTTTGCTGTACCCTCTCCAGCAGTTCCCTGTCCTTCTAGTCAATGCAAAGAAGAGGCTCCTATTAGAAATTTTTAGAATTTTTGCTATTTAAAACCTCTGGTATTTATTAAAACCAGAAATGATACAAGAAATATAACACACTGAAAACTTCATCTCAGAAATAGCTAGGCCAAGTCCTTTTGGTAATAAGGAAATGGAGAAGTATCTCTGTTTCAACTGATCTCAGACAAGTTTATTCAAAGCCAACGTCTGTCAGACAAGACAGATGTTTTAGACTTCATGAAGATTTCTGCCTGTTGGTTTGGTCACATGAAAGAGCATACAGAGCAATCCTACCTTAGTGAGAAAATCAGAGACTCTTCACAACGGGATCTACTATCAGATTTCATAGTTGCTACTCCTTTAGGCTTTGGAAATTAAATATGTATATAATATACACATGTATGATTATTTCCATACATGTATGGAAATAATCAACAAAGTTTGAGCCGTATTCAGAAGTGGTGATAGATCTATCCATGCCTTTGGCTGGAATTGTAGGGTAAGTTATATCACATAATGGAATTTTCCTACATTTGTGCCTGAAAAGCGCAGACTGATCCTTAAGAAAAGCTACAGGACTTCAACACAAAATCAATTAATATTTCATAAGTAAATTAAGTGTTCCTGTGAAAATTTTCAGAATAAATGTAATTTTGCATTACTGTACTCCTCAGTTTGCTCACGAATAAGGCAGCAACAAAACACATAATGTGGAATTCATATTCCTAGTCCTAAACTTGAGAAAGAATATAGTTAACATGAGCATGCTTCTGCAGCAGCCTCTGTCACTATATTCCTTGGCATATATATTCCCTGTCACTATACTTCTTGGCATAACAGAGTCCTCAGCACCAGCCTGGCTTTCCAGACTGAAAAAAAAAACCCCAGAGCTGCTCAACAGCTGCTGAGGACCATCTTGGTCATCGTATTTTTCATATTTCATTTTTGCTTCAGAGCTAGCTCTGCTGAGGAGCAGCTGGGTAGCCTAGCCTGAACGTGACTGTTCCCACTGCAAGTCGTACAAAATTAACAGTCTCCTCATAGTGTAACTACATACTCCCCTAATATTTATGATTGCCCTATCATCGTCTGTGCTTGATGATAAACAACAGTGGTATCTATTATGGGAGAATTTTTTTCCTGGTCCTTAGAGAGAATTTCAAGCAAACTGCTGGGGAGTTACTAGCATTCAAGAGCATTTGCCAGCAACCTAGCTGCCAAGCATATGGATTTCACCTTGCGCAACAGCAGTTGTTGGGCTACCACACAGTATTTTCAGCCCAAGTAAGGTAGGCATGGTTCAAAACACCTCACCAACGAGGTTAGAGGTATTCTGTGTGGAAGGTAGTGGTTTGAACTGTGGCGTCCTGGACTTCAAGTACGCAACAGCGGTACCCAAATGCCTCTTCCACTCCTGCTTTAGAGATTGAAAGGCTTAACAGGACTCTAAGGTGTTACAACCTTATGACATTGACCCAAGCACAAGTTCCAAGCTTCAGCTGTACCAGCACCTCCAGCGTGAAACTGCCACACTCTCTAGCTCTGCCTTGTTAAGCTTTCTGCTGTCATATCTGTGCTTCCACCTTCTTGCCCCTCTGCTAACTTCTGGCACGGCTGCCTCCATCCACAGTACTGCAGTGGAAGATCCTCATCCCTACTCTCTACAGCAACATCTCTCACCAAAAAGTAATTTCTGCTAGAGTGCCTCCATTGTGGCTCTAGTTAAACCGTATACTGGCTGAATCCTAAGTGGTGCTCCCTTCCCCCAGCCACCTTTCTGTCTCATCTTAGCTCGTGAGCTCTTCAGGGCGCATCCTTTCTCAAATGTCTAGACAGCTCATGGCACCTTCTAAACACTCCACAAATTAATAGAAAGGCACTGGATCACTTCAAACCAAACAGAATGTTCCTAATTAATAGCAGAAGAGCTAACTAGAAATTTTCCCTTTCTTTTTGTATTTTCACTGGCAGAAACCATATTATTAAATATTTATGTGAAGCATTGCCCAGAAACCCCATCAGAAACCAGTCCTTCACATGTTCAGCACTGTGCAGCTAGATATGAAGACACGGTGTGAAATTCTGAACTCACTGAACTCTGTGGTAAAATTAATTGTTTTTCTGAAACTCCCATATAAGCTTTTTTTTAAAAAATGAGGTATCTAAAAAGAGATACTCTCCCATCCATTCTTACGGGTTCAAACAAGCTTATAGAATACACACATTTTGTACTTCTCAGCAACATATTACCTCAGTCAAAGTCTTCTGCATCTCAGACAGCCCTATGAGCAGTTTGGTTAAACAATACCAAAAAAAAATTAAACCAGGATCATTAAATGGACTAAAGCACTTTTAGGTCACCTAGTCCATTTAACAAGCAGCTGCTATTGCTCTTCCCATGTTATTTTTAAAACATATTAAGGGACAGCACATTAACCAACCAGATAGCAGCATAACAATGGTACAGGAAAATAAGTCGATGTGGTCCAAAACATCCCTTGCTCCCGGTGAAGGGCTCATTTGATCACTGAGCTGCTGCGTAGCCACACTGTGCAATCAATAGTCAGACCAGACCTTCTGGACATGTGTCTCAGCAATGGTTCTCTCAGCTTCAGCAGCTGTTTGTCAGAGCAAGCTCCTCATCCAGACTCACGTCTGCCCTTCGCGGCCTCCTTTGGCACACACTTCTCCAAATAATACATGACTTACTTGTGAGGAATACGACAACTTAGTCATAGATGAAAATTAAAGATTAAAGCTATTCTAAAAATCCTACAACAAAGCCTACAAATTAATTTTTAAAAAGCGTACCAACAACAAAGCGTCTAACTGCAACTAGGGCATGAACCACAGAGAAGTTCTGCCATTTTTTGCTGGAATGCATTTTTCAATATATGTTATAAAAACTGTAAAAAAGTTAAAATAAAATAAAGACTTTAAAAAGATACCACTTTTCATAGGTGCCATGTCTATCAAATTTATGCTGGCATTACTTCGCTAGCTATATTTGCATGTATTCATGCTGGTCACCACTGTCTGCACAGTCTGCAAAGAGTTCCTTTAAGGTCTCTAGCAGCAGCAAGGTTACGGCGGCTGCAGAGGCTTCTCTGTCCCCGGAGATCACAGTTTCATGGAAGGCTGAGTATCACCACAGAAACCAACTACAAAAACAGTCTACGGGCTCCTGCCCCATTACTCTGGTAAAGCAATTTGTACAACCTGAAAGGCAAGGGCACAAATGCTGAAAACTGATCAAAGTAAACACTGCTGTTAAAGTACCATTTTGTTTTGCTGACTTCAAGGCATCAAATCACAGACTCTGTGTTTTGTTCTAAAAAGATGAAAGTCAAGTGCCAAGGATTGCTAAGGCTGAATTAACTATTCCAGCGTCAAGGCCTTTAGATAAATGCACAGCACATTTTCCAAAACAGCCATTACGAATTTGTGCTAATAAACGAGGACAAAATATGCTGCGTCGTACTGAATTACACTGCCCAGGCTAGGACAGCTGTTCTCTAAAAGAGAAGAGAAAAAATGAATTCTAATTCTCAGATCATATAAACACATTTTCTGACTTGCAAGTGATGCACTAAAGATGGATTTATGACATCTTAACTCATTACTCAGCTGCAAGGATTAATTTAATTCCTACAAAGCAGGCAAAATTTAAAACAGAAATTTGAAAACATATACCTATCACTGCCCTCTATAAGTGTTTTCACTCTTTTTGTTATTATAATATTTATAGCACATAAATTATTCTGGTATTGCAACAGTCAAAGAAACAAATATGAAGAAGCTTATCTTTACAGCTCATTAATGTATATTATCGTGTATAAGAGGTTTAGAATTTCTGCTGAAATTCACTTGAAAAATATACTGTCAATACACTGGCTATAAAAGAATTCAGTCAAGGATTAATCTATGAATCAACCTCAAGTGGTGGGATCTAGTACTACACTGCTTTTCAAAAGTGTTTAGCAATTGCTTTGGCAAGGATCTCCAGGCCATTTTTTTTTTTCTTTTTAAGATGACAGTAAAGAAAAAGTGCATTCTTTAGGCAGGGGTTGTGAATTCAAAATGGAACGCTTCTCCGGCCTCGTATTTTTGCTATGCTCATTGAATATTGCGTTACAGATTTGATACCAAGCCAGCTATAGTAGATCGCAATGTCCAGCTTTCAGGAGCCAGCAGTTTTGGGGACAGAGTTTGATGATTCTTCCAAGAAACACAAAATATGTTTACGTGGTGTTACTGCTTTAAGGTAATATTTGCACTCTTAAATCAAACGATTGTATAAGCAAGTTCCTATCAGCACGTGAGACCCCACCACTTCCCTTCCAGGAAGGTTCTCCAATGCAGCAGACTCTCTTATTCATTCATGGTAAGCACCTATTTTTTTGGAAGACTCACTCCAGCAATGAAATAGAAGATTATCAGAACAGCATCAGAGAAATAAATATCTCCAGGAAGATCGCAACGCCATTAAAAACAAGCAGTCATACCCACACACAGTTACTTTTTCTCCTGCAGAACTCAAAGCTACGCCATCCTTGCAGCCCTCACCAGAGACACACCACGCTCTCTTCTCTCTGCCAGGCCAGTGCTCAAGGGTGCTGCTGGGGCAGGGCCCTGCTCTCGCAGGAGGGGGCAGGGGGGCTGCGATGCATGAGGCACACGTGGGGAGGGAAAACCCTTTTCTATCTTTCACTCAGTCCTCAGGGAACAGGTCTGAATGCCTAGTAGCTCTGGTAGCATTTACCAGGTATGTGGAAGACTGAAGTTTATTTCCAAGGCTCAGGTAACATTCTAAACTAATTCTAAAAATCAACCTTTTGCTTATTTTACCCTAAAAGTGCGGTTGCAAATGGATTGGCATTGCCTGGACTTTCTCACCCACGCTCCACAGAGAGAATCTGATTGACTAAACAGCAGTTATAGCTCAACTGTGAAAATCATGGAAAAGATTCACCCGTCACATAATTCCACTGCAGCTACTGGCATTAAGCCAGAGACTGATGTGGTCCCATACATTACCTTAAAAAAAAAGACTACTACTGCACAATCTGTTGACCCTTATAATCTACCACCCAAACTGGGAAACCGGGCTCCATCGAAAAGAAGGCAAGAGAAGGGAAAGGTTTGATAAGGACTACCCAACTACGATCTACGGCCCGTTGTGCTCTCTTCATTAAGAAGTCCTGTCAGAAACCTCTGACCAAAAAGTATTTGAAATCTCCCCCCCTCCCTTTTTTTTTTTTCTATTTGTCCTGCAACAGGGGCTAAAGGTCAGGGTGCACTGTACTAGACACAGACAGTTCCCTCCCCAAAAAGCTTACAAATCAAGACTTTCAAGTCCTGCACCACATATGTGTGCCAACATCCGCTAACAAACTATTTTGAAGTATGCATGATGTTCCCAGAAGGCCACTTTAACATGAAGATTCAGAGGGGAAATGGCAGCCCCAAGAGCCCCAAGGCATGTGTTCAAGGGGAGAACTAAGCAAAGCTTCCTTCACCCTCATTGAGGATGGAGCATCACCCCTGCACTTGGCACCTGTTCCGCTCAGAGCAAAACAACGTACTCAAATGCACATACCATCTTTAATGAAGATGTAAGCTTTACCCTCAGAACCAGCTTGAAAACTGACCTGCCCATCCACTGACACAGTAGCTGTATCCAACAGCCTAACAAAAGAGAGTCCATTAGAACAAAAGCCTAACAGCTTGCAGCATATTCAAATATTATCTGTAGTTCTGCCTCCACTCTAAGTTCTGGTACCTTTCTAGCCCTAACTATTAAATGACCAAGCTGAGGATCCATGTAACAGAATGGAATTACAGCACATTTAGATCTCCTCATACAGATTCTTAATTTAGCTGCTCCAGACAACAGACTAAAAAAAGCAAATTACAAGTAAAATTTAGCACTAGAACACTATCAAATACATCCTGTAAGATGAGTACAGTATTGTACAGTGGCACACTGTATGGCACTAAACATCCTGCTCAGTACCTGGCAGCACTGTCGTTTGTATCTCGTTCATGTTTTACTGCACATACTTTCTCCTTAAAACTGTAAGAGTGGGCAAGCATGCTGATAAGTTTTTACCAGAAATGCAGTGACTGAAGTGCCCATTCAGAAAGCACCACAGCTCTCACAGCATCAGAAACTTCTGACACAAGGAGATGTTACAAAATAGTGTTTCTATCATGAAAATGTTGGACCATTTCTGCCCACAGCTCAGTCACATAATTTATCTTCAGACAAAAATGTAGCCAGTTAATTTCTAGTGTTCCAAAGTTGTTATTTTAAGCTGGAGCTGCCAAATGCAATCACATTATGTTAGAAGCTAATCATTTATGCAAATACCTAGGTAACAAAAAAAATTAGGACCAAAGCTATTCCTGACACAAATAACTTGTCAAACAGGCAGGACAGTTATTGAAGTCCTATTTGCACTAGAAAGCGGTATTACTTTCACAGTGCAAGAACAATAAAAGTGAAAAAACTTGAGGCTTTATATCAGGAGAGCTATTTCAGAACACAAAGGGTAATAACTGTATTAGCATAAGTCATACTTACAGTGATAGAGGGCCTTCTGTGACAATGATCGTAGAAGTATAACCCAAAGAGTTTACTGAGAAATTTTATGGAGAGATCATACACACATGTAAAGTGCCTACTTTAGCTTCGTTTAACTGAATAATACCAGATCCAACTTTCCCTGTACGTATATATTTCAAGCTGGTTTATGTCTTCAGTGTTATCTCATGCTTTATATAGCTTGGAGAACCAGAGTTCTCCCGAAAAATAAGATTTTTCAAAAACTCCTGGCTGCAGCAAAGAATGAAGACAGTCTCTGCACAAGCATCTCTGCTCAGCTCTGCCAGCCAAATCTGATCTTTACATACTGTCCCTGCTTTGGGCACCTGCAGAGCAAGGGCTGCTCACAGCGACCAGCCCCACGGTTCGTTCAATGGAAAGCCCATACCCACCAGTGCAAGGCTGGGACCACTTTGCCCATTCCTCCTGTGACCCAAACTAGACACTTGGGCTGCCAAAGATTAAGTGAAACCATTTGTGCCATCTGCCCTTCCACAAAGCAGTCAGGCTTCCCAGCACTTGAGACCTAAAAACACGAAGTTTCTCTCAGCATAAATCAGTAGATGTCAATACTGTTCACATGCTGTATAATGAATCCTAAGGGGAAAGTCCTCCTTTTATACATTTTGTGGGAAAATTTCTTGTTGGCTTTAGATCTGTTTAAGGGCACAGGATCCATTCCTGAAAGCCACAACTACAGCATCTCCGCTACTGTTATTAAGTGGCCTATTCACAAAATGGTACCACATCAGACTAAGTTTTACTTTAACAATTAAGGTAGAGACTCATGTGAAAAGGAAACATTTTCCCAGACGATATTCTATTCTGCATGTACTTGTACATATATTGCAGATCTAAGCTTTTCTTTGGGGAATCAGCTGGGCTGCAAATTAAGTTTACTTTTATAGTCCTCTTCCCTTCTCCCATCCCTAAACTATTACCAGATAGCTGTCTTTTTGCACTAACATAGTGCCCAATGCCCTGAAAAAACAAAGGCTGGGCAGGGGGGGGAATCACTAGTATGTTGGAGGATATATGAGTACATACTAAAAATCAGCTCCTGTCCCAAAGAAAATGTTTCTTAAGCTGACAGATAAAAGATGACAAAATTCTGCCAGAACCATTTTCCTTAAATGCATTTGGGGCATTCTGAGCACATCTACCCCGGCTTTTCCAGGTAAACACAAGTTTCCGCTGCCTGACGTTCAGTGAGTTAGATAGCTGCTAGCCACCCAACCAGAAATGACATAGCTGCATTAATGTACCACTACAGTATTGACCCATCTTGCCTTTCAACAGGTCTTGTTAGCCATAGCTCAGTATGATACTATCTGTGGGTTCAGAGATCAGCGTTAGCACTAACTCATCTCTACCAGGCTCTGACGGCAGACACAGCAAGTTCACAGCTCATCTCAACTGCAAAACACCATGCAGATGTAACATAGCACGTGGTGTCATATGAACATCATGGCAAAACTGGAATCTGAATACAGAATTTCCAAATCTCAGGGTAAATCCTGAACAGATGAACATCCTACTTGCCACTGTTTCAATAGCTGCAGGTGTGGAAGGGGAAAAGGCTGAGACAATGGGGCTTCACAAAGCAAGAGAAGATTACAAACAAACATGAAATAGATGATAGAAAGACTGCAGGACAAAGGGTTGTGTCATTTGAAAGCTCCCACATATAAAACAATTTGCTCCTCAAAGGTTTCGCAGTCAGACCACACATACATCCAGATGACTGGAAGAAAGAAAAATCATTGTACAGCTGTCTTTTAGAGAGGCACAGTCACATAGGGAAGTGTAAAATGTGGAGTTCAGATTTTTATTGGACATGTAAAACTGAATTCTTGCTTTCTGGGCCAGGGTAAAGAAAAGCGTGTGTGCATGAGTCATAAAAAACTGACAATCTAAGCAGCAGCAGCACCAGATTTAGGAAACAGTTTTGTTTATTTTATTGTCAGCAACCCACTAGCCTGAGTAAGCGCTGGTGCAAGTGTGTGTCTGTAATACATATGCTCACAAATGGTATTAGAAACTAAATACAAAGAAAACTGGTTTCAGAAGACTAAAAGTAACTGTAACCAATACATTGTCTCTCTACTCCCTTGAGGCAGGTCTTAATTCTTCCCCATTTTTTTTCTATTTTCAAACTTCAAAAATTAATCTCTGTACAAACAAGACAGTATTTTGGGAATATCTGAAAGAATGAATTTGTTGTAGCGACTACATGGAAAAAAAACCCCAACAAACCCCTAAGGAATCAAATTTTCTATTTAATCAGGCCTACCCATATAAGTAAGACTACTCATATCTGTATACACTTGCAGAATCAAAGCCATGAAAACTGACAAAATCCTCCAGAAGACATTACTGAGGCTGTCACGCAAGTATTTTCTTGCACAATGATGCCATTCCGTGCTCTTCTTATCTGCACTGTCTTGCTGATTCTTGCTTGAAAACAGATTTACTGAAGAAAATACTGGCTTGCCTTCCAGCTAATAGTGTAAGAATGGACTGCTGCTCCTTGCATGCAATATTTTTCCATGTAGCTTCAGGTCCATTTTCAGTGTCTAATTTACCTCATTGTAAGTATCCCTTGAAACCAAATCAGTGGAGGAAAAAAGGCATGTTCCAATGGAAAAGGCATGGTTCCAATGGAAAAGATACCTACAAAGGAAGTGCCACTGTGCTTTTCTGCAAAACTAAGGTCACGCAGAGTCACATTTCCCAGCGGGCCTCAAAACTTCACTTACCTATTGACACGCACCAGCAAATCATGTCCTTGCAGAAGAAATGAAGACTCTGCTTCCTTGGGTGATGACAGAAGAGTGAGCCAGACTTCAACCACTCTTCAGGGTTAGAGAACGCCAATTATCTCCAGAAAGGCGAGATATTTTAATACTTTTCCCTCACTGATGAGATCTGGGTCATCACCAACTATTACCTTTCATCTAGAGACACTAACTACTGCCATCGTCATGTTTATCGCATCTGGCATGAGCTCAAATAATAAAAATATTTTTCTATTATAAATTGCCATGGCAGTTGCTAAAGAGACACTATCAGCTATAAATTACCTATAATTCCTTCAAAATTTTTCAAGCAATTTAAGTTTCAGATGTTTGTACCTCACGGTGGTGCTATTTTTGCATCTTCTCGTTCAAATGACAAGTTTTACTGCTGTAGAAGTACTCTATGTTTCACAGGGAAAATAAGAGACTCTTCTAGAGAAACACAAACTTGACTATATGATAAGTGTTATCTAAAGCGTGATCTACATAAAAAAACCCCACAATTAAAGCATTTGTGCATATTCTCATATCTTGCCACTGCAACGTTTTACTTTTTCAGCTGATACAGAAGCATGGCTGTCAGGCACAGCAAGCTCCACACACAATTTATGTTGGAAATTTTCCCCGACGCTGAGAGGTTGCAGGAGAATGGCTTCATTAATTCCAGCTTTTGGTTCAAACAGGCACTCCAGAGAACAACATAAACATGACCACTCATGACAAGTGTTGCTCCAGTATTTCACACACACACGTATGAGCCCAAAGCTAGACTGGAACCTGCCCATCGAGTTTGTGATATAAACGGACTCCTGGAAATGTCATCACTTCCTTAATTATCTTTTCTTGCAGAAAGTAACTATAGACAAAGCAGTAATTTTTAAATACTCCAAGGCACGTCAGATAGAAGCTTTGAGGAGGGAACTGGAGACCAAGAATGTGAATCACAGTTTATGATCAAACTCAAAACACATGCATCTGCCTGAAAGAATGTATGAGTGCTTGTGCACAGTTGGTCTTACACACATGTGAGTGACAGAGAGGGAGGAAGAAGAGTCCGTCTAGTAAAGACCGTGGCAGCAGTTGCCCCATTCTCTCCACAAACCTGCAACAACACATCAGTACCTGTGGGCACTTGCAGCAAAGGAAAACAAGAGAGTCCAATTTTCAGCTTCCAAAAGGTAATTTTAAATAGCAGTCAGCAAAACCAAAAGATTAGAGCAATCAGAAAAGTCATTCTGACATTTTTCCTTTTGAACTCTTTAGCCTTCTGTGGTGGGCCTTGGCATGGCTTCAGACACTGTTCCACACAGCTCTCTGAAACTGAGAGCAGGTCTTGCTTTCTGCGCAAACAGTCCCATTTCTAAAAACGGAAAATACCGAGGGTTTGCACAGCACTTTCCAAGTCATGAGAAGTCACTGCTGGCTCTTTAAGAGTAGACGCACATCAAGCCATGCTCTTGCAGGACAGCAGGCTCTGCACAAACAGGCTCTTCTGGCAGACACATGACTTCCTCTGGCAGTTCTGGTGGGCAGAATTTGGAACGATTGCCAAATCCAATGACCAGCAAATCCTGAGCTGGCTGAAAACAACCCACAAAGACTGCAGTCCAGAGCAAACAAGATGAAAAAGCCACATTAAAAAAGGCTGGATTTTATGCAAGAGCAGATGCTTCAAAGTGCCAACAAAGAGAAGAGGGGGAAGAGGGCTGTAAGGGCTCTTTAAGAAATGGAGGCTGGGGTGGCTGTTGGTTTGTTTGTTTTTTAAAAACATGGCAATGCAGTGTCCATCAATCAAGGCTATTAAGACATCAGTGTCATTTTAGTGTATTAGCTGCACGGGAGTTGCAACTTTCAGTAGACATGGCATCATCTGAGAAAGACATTGAATGATGACAATTTCTGTCGAGCATGCTGTTAGTATCTTCAAGGCTTTATAAGGTCTATTGTATGCCTCACTTCTGATTCAGTCCAGTGGTCTAGCAGCCCAGATAGGGCTCTTGGGCAGGGCTGTTGGGGGAAGGGAGTAACAGCAGCCTGTGAAACCACCCTGGTGAGCCAGTGGAGCTACCACACGCTGTGGGCAAGCTTTGGAAAATACCCAGGGTCAAGAGATGTGTGTGATGAGGAACTACTGCTTCCCAAACAACAAATACAGGGTGTTCCTGGAGTACATCTGCCATAGCGTCGCTCACAACTTGACTTAGACCTCACTGGCACAGAGTAGTGGTGGAAGTAGTAATTCATCTGGGCTTCCCATTCTTGGTCTTCTGATGTGGGCCCTTTCCCTCGCCTTACAAGCGGTATGCAAAATACAGTGAAAGAAGAGTGCGATAAAAAGCTGCAGTCAACTTTAAGTCTGACAGAGAGGTCTGCAGGTGGTCAAACTCATTTTCCACTGCCACTCTGCAGGTCCTGTCCTGGTTGGACTGATAACATTGTCTCTGTATGACTTTGTGAGTTGCAGACCATCAAGGAACAAGCAGTAACAGGGTGAAAGCAATCAAACTCATCTTGATGAGCTCAGTGTAACATGACCTGCATGTATGAGGTTGAAGCCAACCAAGTGTTGTGGAAAATTTTAATATTATGCACCGACCCAGACCCAGCGACAGTATCTTAAAATGTCCACAGTGGCCCACAAAAGTATGCAGCACAAAAGTAAATACCGCTTGTTGGTAATGTCAGACCAGGAAAGATCTATAGCCCCACTGAAGCTGGGGAAGCCAGCGTGAACAAACCTAGCATACATGTCACAGCAAAACTGCAAAGTCAAGCACAGGAAGCACAGGACAAGAACTTCCCAAATGGCAAAAGTTGCTTCAAACACTACTCTGGAGTCTGTCAACTCCCAATATGGAACTGGCTGGCTACGTGACAGCTCCAAGTGACAAAAGACAATCTTTCCTCAAAGACGTTCTCTTGTTGGTTGACTCATGAAGCTGGATGAGATCAGCCCAGGCTCTCACCAAACCTCTCCCACATTGTAGTCTTCTTTTTAGGGTTTACCTTCTCACATTTGGAAGAAGATCCTTTGCTACCAAGTTACCAATCCTCTCATCTGAAGTCTCACCTCAGACTTGTCCACCCCAGAAAGACTAAGCACCTCCACTACTTCCATCTCCTCTCCTTCATCCCCAGACAGAATGGGCAGCAACACAGCCACCTGCACCACTCTTCTCTCAAGTCATTTCACTATAGGTAGTTCATGCCACTCCTGGTTCAAAAACCCTGCATATACTTGCAATGCCACTTGTAAGTCTGCTGTCATAGTTAGATATCCATTACTCCGCCAAGTAAAGGTGGTCAGAAAGTGAAGATGTAAGAAGAGCAAAACACCCTTGCAATGTTCAGATCTGGTCTGTACCTTAGCAGAGGCACAGGCACAGTGCTTTGTTTTATCTTTGAAAGCTTCTTCTAAAGCAGCAACTGTTCTTCAAAACAAAGGCCTTTGGCCTACCAGAAGTACCAAACGTACCCACGTGCGGCAGCGTAGGCTTCCCACCGTACCACAGGAAACAAGCAGAGGGCAGAGGCAACACAGCCTGGCAAACCAAGCAACGTGTCCTTTATTTCCCAGCCTAATTCTGCACCACATATTCTGGTCAGTTCACCAGAAACATCAAATTTGTACAGCCAAGTGATTTGGCAGTGCACAGATCCAATATTAATGTTAGTGCAGTCTGTGGTCTTACTCAAAAGTTTAATCTCACAGAAGTGACAAACTCTTTATTCTTGAGCCTCTTATTTTAGTATGAGTTTAGGACTGCCTAGGATAATGATCCAATTATTTTAATTTGGATTATTAAACCCAAGCCGCAGGGTGCTTCAAAAATTGAAATCAAACTAGTCTGTCCTGCCAGTTTTAGAGCAGCTGGTCAAGCTGACACCGAGCTCAGCACTAAAAAGCCACAGCAGAAAAGGAAGCTGACCTTATTTTTACTATATGCGAAATCCTGAAGCCTCAGAAAACAGCCTTAGTGGACATCTGATTGGTATCAAATAGAAACTTGTTTTAACAAATGCACTTTTAGAGGAAGAAATAAACAAAATGGAATCAAACGACTAGGTAACAAAAACCTCACTAACTCCAGCCGTCAAATAACAAACCTTGAATTCCCTTCCTGCCTACTGTTGGCACAAGACCTCCAGGCTCCATCTGACCATGGCTCTGGTGCAGCAAGCCAGCATGTTTAAACCATGCCCAGACAGCGGCCCCTTTATCACAGCTGTATCTCAAGGCTCTCCTCAGACCTCTGGATGCCCAAGCATGAAACAAAACATTTTTCCCTGACATAGCCTTGGGTAAGGCTGTTGTGGTGGTAAACTTCTGAAAACATTTAAAATGAACACACTGGGAAATACAGTAAATATGTAGAAAAGCAGGCAAAATGAACCAGGTTTTCATCACCCTCATTGTCCAGATCTTCACAGTCCTAAAGTGCAAAACCATTGTGACACGGAAGAATTATCCTGAATTCAGGATGCACTGCAAAGATCAGGATGTAGAAATACATTACCAGGTGACTGTTTCAGAGTGTTTTCCCGTCCCATTTTTACAGCTTAGAGGATCTTTTCAGAAAGTACTTAAATATTGGACTTACATCATTTTGCCCATCATTTTATGACTTTTAAGTGGGTTGGCTCAGGAACCTGAGATGCATCAACTAGTAAGTACCTGGCTATTGTAATTAGGCTGCTCCACAGGAACTAACAGGCATTTTAGTATCAGGTTTGCTCTCAAAGGAAAATATTTTTTTATTATTAAATTGTTGCCAAGTAACACTGATTAAACAGCAGGGAAAAAGTCTGTCGAATTATTATGGACTCGGTGGCATTACTCAAAATGATAAAAATAAAGATGAGTCCTTGATGTTCCTGCCTTCCATTTCACATAACACATGTTAAACATCTGTATCAGGCATAACATCTTAAAGCTATTGAGGATGAGGATGTCAATGAAAACAATAGTGAATCCATTGCCAGGAACTCTGATTCCATGTATTCAATCCTAAGTATTCACATGAGATTAATTTTATATGCCTCTGCTCCCCCTTTAGCTATTTCAATTGTGGCTGTGTGCCTGAAGCAGCTCAGGGAAATTCAACTGACAGGTATAATAAAAGAATCCTCCATTAATTTAGGACTTGATAATATACCTATCTAAGAAGTGACTTTCATCTTAAAATAATTTTTACCTCTTTATATACATATTTTTCTGCTGCAAATCTCTAGAGTTTCCAAGTGCCTCTGCAAACAACAATTCCTTCTCGTAACAGAACAAAGCAACTATCTCCTTTCTAAAAACCAGTAAAGTGAAACAGTGAAGATACCCAAAGCCGAGGAGAAAGTTACTGTAAGAGTTCAGTAGTTCCTGGCTTTCAGCTAAGACCCCAGATCAGTACAGAAATGCACACATGCACTCACTTCCCCAGGACTATTTGATCAAATAAAACAAACAAAAAAGGCTTGCATTTTTCATGCCAAATTCAATATAAACACTTGTGGTTATTACATGCACCCGTATTCTATTTCCTATGATAAAGCATGGCCAATATGAATTGTGATAAACGACATTTCTAAGAAATACCTGAAAAATATTGGAACTTTTGGGGTTCTTACTTGAAGAAAGCATCTTCACAGTCTCAACAAATGAGATGTCACCCCAACAGGGATTAATAAAGTAAAATACAAACAAATTATTTGAAGATCACAGATAGGATTACAGCATTTCACGATATGACCTTACATTTACCCCATTTCAGCCTTAACCTGAAAGCACTTAATTACTGATTTAGTTTTGCAAAGTTTGTTCAGAATACATAATCCCATACAATTGCAGTCCACCTTTTTTTTTTTTTCTTCCCTGTTTACATGGAAAAAAAAGCACCCAAACCTTACTAATCTTTACAGAAAAGCCTGCATGTGTTACAGGAGGAACACATGCCCCTGCCATGCCCTCCCCCCACATCAGCCACCCCTCCTGTGTTTAAATTTGTGAACGCTTGTTGTCTGTATATTCTACGCAAGTGTCAAAATGAGTTAAATTAATGCATACATGTATGTTGCATATTTATGAGAACCAGGATAACTGCACGAGTATGTTTAATGCATGAGCTCTCCAAGGAATTTGCTAGGGGAAGTTTACACTCCTCCCAGCAAGTAAGGAATGTGTAATTTAGCAGCATCTAGCACAGGGCAGGTTAAAAACAAAACAAAACCCGACCTCCTCCCCCAAAGCAAGCCTTCATTTAAAGGTTTTTTCAGATCTTGCATTCCATGTCATCAGAACATCAGCCAATCTCTGAATGATTTATTTTAAACATGCTTTCTTTGCTGCTGAATTTAACTAATGTACTGTCAAACAAAAATACTGGTTTTATTCTGGAGTATACTGGAGATACTGTATGACAAACAAATCTCTACCTTTGCTATCGGCATTTGCAGGCAACAGGAAATACCTCAGCTGGTAAATCACACTAATGTAACTTGAGGTGATGGGTACATTCTACTTTAAGACAAAAGGCCATTTGGAGTTGGTTTTCAGAATAATGGAAAAGATAACATTTGCTCTGCTTTGTTTTCTGAGTCTGATCCTATAAGGAAAATCCGATCTTTCCAAGTTGTTTACGCTCTTTTGCTCAACACTGTCGCCAGCAAGCCTTGCTCCAGCTTCCTGTGCATTTTTAGAGCAGCCATCTCCACAGGCTGTGACTGGAAACTGGTTGGGAGATGGGAGAAGGAGGCTAAGGGCTACAAATTGGGAAATATATTCTGTGCCCTACACTTTAGTATACCACAGAAGGACACAGAAAAGACAGCTTGAGGCAAACTGTTTCTTACCATAAGCACGTTAGAGGAGACACAAGCAGCCTCTTTCTGCTATACAGCAACTATTTTTATTCAAAGCCAAATATTTAAATCTATTGTTCTGTCAAGACGATTAGACAGTAGTGGCACAGCCTGCAACCTCGTGCATGCGTGACTCCAGCTTGTGTTGCGTGTGCACACACAACAGTGCAGAAGCTGCACTGTTAGGCAAGGAGTGGTAGAGGCATTGAACCAGAGGAAAATTTGGGTTCATGCAAATGAGCGCTTTGCAGTTCATTCATTCTGGTCTCTCAGGAGGTATAAGATCCAGCTGTAGCCTGCTTCATCCCCGGGCACACTTTAGTAACTACGAAGTTACAAGTTCCCACTATACCACATCCCCACAGTGAGGGCACTCTTCTGCCCGTTTTCATCAAAAGTTGTTATTACCTTGTGAGATCTACTCCTCATAACAAATTTGTCTATGTCTTGCCAATGGATTTAAAGGTTCCTGGGTGATGACACAGGCACTGACAAATACACAGCAGAATCACCTAAGTCTGTTCAGTTTTCATAAGAAAACTGTTACCAAAAAAAAAAAAAGAAAGAAAAAAAAGAGAGAAGAAGAGAGATTCCAACCACAGTTTGGTTTTCATGCCCAGACAGCTGGTTATACCTACACTTTTTTCAGGCATTCACAGTGTACTCATCAGGCTGATAACCCTGTGCCTGGCAAACTATGAAAGGCTTTAGAAAACAAACAAACAAACAAAGAAAACAACCCACAAACCCAAAAAAATCCTCTATTCCTCATTCCCAGCCCCACAGAAAAAAAGTGTAATTTTTCTATTAATTTTGTGACAGTTGAACTGAAGACGACCTGACTTTTTTGATTAAGGGCAGCCAATGAGATATTAAAAAAAAAAGTAAATAACATTTTCATCATACACAAGACATTTCAGACAGCGTATATACTGAAAATGAACACAATAGCTGAAGTGTCATGGATGCATACAATACACACTGAGCTGAACACACCACAAACCCAACAAGGCTGCTATTGAAGTCAGTGGAAAGACTTTGATTATGGCCAAGAGTATCTGCCTTTATTTAAATCACTATAAAAGACTCCACTTAAAAGTTCTTTCAGCACAGATTTAGACCCTCTTTTTCTAAGCTTCCGCCTGCTAGATCATCATCTTTGTTCTCTCATTACAAATTCTGCTAATTGTGTACATGTACATTGCTCTCACAGGACGCGGTACTAAGGATTTGAGTGTGTAATAATGTAAGAACACGAACTAAGAAGCTCAGCTGTCATGGCATGCAATGTTTTCTTTTCACTTCGGGAGTCTGTTTTGATGTGTTTGAGAGTAAAAAACAGTACTGCACAACTTAACATCAAAAATTTTCTTCTTGTGCTGTTGCTTTCAGAGCAGCTCAAGTTCTTGCCAGTCACTCCAAGTGCAACACACATAAATAAGTAATTGGACTGTACTTAAGTACCACCACAGTCAGCAACACTTGCTTTCTGTACAGCAGTCCCCCCTCAGTGAAGCATTAAGGATGTATTACAGGGGTAAAAGAATCTGAACTTAAATGTTTGTTTATAGTGGTCATGGCAAGGATCCAAAGGTATTCACGTTAATTTACAACACATTTAGGTAAACGATCTGCTTTTGAAGACAGCCAATTCTGTAAAGGCCTCTTGTAGATCTAAATCTGTTTCTTATTTCCTTTGCCCACCCCGACACCTTTTTTAAGTATACTTCGTGGTTGTGAAAGGTGATGGAGAGTGGCTGAGTATGGAAGCGGTTTACTCGTATGACACGCAAAGCATAGGTGGACAGCATCCACACAAATTGCACGTGCTTCTTTGTAGTATTTCTGGTCACAATTCAGAAATAACTTTATTCAGCAAATTAATGTAGAACAATCCCATTTGCAGAGGCACTTGTAGCCAGGGATCTGGATGACAAGTAATTTCTGCTTTACCTCTCTTTCATGATGGCCAAGACCCTCCTCGGGATTTCTGAGATTGAGGACGTGCACCTCTTGTGGCAGGCCTGTTGTGCCTCGGCTTGCACAACCAGATAAGACTGTAAAACTCTCCAATAAGGCATGGACTGGGTGCGAATTGTTAACAGGCAATAAGACACATTCACTCCTAGGCACAGGACCTGCAGAGGAAGACACAGATGCACATCATTTGGAGAAAAAAGCAATACATAGATTACACCTGTCAAATAACAATCATCCTTTTGGTCCCAAAACCCACGGGAACACAAGCACAGACTTCATGTTCATTATCCACAAAACGAAGACATTTATTTCTCTTGCCCTTTTAAGTTCTTCCGAATATGCTAACTTGTTGGTTCATTTCTCTCCGAAAGTCTAAATTTGAAGTATGAATTCCAAAATTGAAGGTAGTTTTGTCTTTACCAGGGAGGAAACCAAGGATAAGAGAAAAACGCAAAAAAAACCAAACAAACAAACAAAAAAAAAAAAAACAAAAGGAGAAAAAACAAACCAGTGATAGTGGTAGGAGGAATTGGTTCATCTTAGATGTGAATTATTTGTTTATGTCAAACATTGTTATCTCCAAACATTGAAAAATGCAATCATGTATATATAACAATGGAAAGTTAATCTCTAGTATAAAGTAATTACATCAGGAAGGATTTGGGTGAGTTGGATTTGTTGCTTTTGAAGCAGTGGTGATTTAGAGTGAACGTCGTTCAAATACATTGTACAAAACAGCAGGCATCTGTCACATGATAAAATGAAATGTTTGTTTACTGAGTCTATTTTGTGTCTGACAGCAATTATCTACACTGATAACAGATATCTAGTCCAAAACAGAGTGTACGCCCTTTCAAATAATCACCACAGCATGATGTAGTGCCGTACTCTTATATAGTACGTGAGACAGTGTGATGTGATGTAGCAAGATAGCACAAAAGCTGAACATACGGAACAGTTTACATTTAAACTATATCTCAGGAAACTAAAGCAAGACAAATATTTATGAAAAGCAGCCCTGCTTTTCCAAAACGGCTCAAACCCACCCCTGACCATAACAGATACAGTATGTTTTTGATTCAGAAGGTCACAGGAGAACGTCAATTGACTTAACCCCTAATTTGCACCAAAGTCACTCAGATAAGAATTAGACTCACATGAACCAGTCAGTTCAGAGGCTGCAAGGCATAAAAGAGAAATATAAGCTAGAAGCATGATTTTTTTTTTTTTTCCAGAGAGTGTACATCTGCAATTGAAGTAAAATGCTTCTTTCAGAAAGAGTTCAAAATGAAAGAAAATCCTCAACTGATCAAATGGCAGAGCTCTGTCTGGTTTTGTGAAGTCTACATCCAGCTATTGTAGCACTAGAGTTCATTTGACTTTGGTGTACACATATGTTTAATTATATTAGCACTGACCTACACTTTGCTGGTTAAAAAGACAGTTCACTCAAGATACGGTTAGCAGCTGGCCATTTAGAAGTCAGACAGTCCATCTTAAAACAGACTTTATCTGGAAAAAGCAAAGCCCCTGAGCACAGGGAGATTTCCGCAGTGCCTGGGGCCGTGCGTGCCTTGTCCTGCCAAAGGGGCCGTTCATGAAACCCACCGGTGCATAGCACAAACCCTGCCAGCTCCCACAGAACAGGAATATTTGTTAAAGGCAATGCTCAAGGCATAAATTACACATGCCTGTGCTTGGGGTACAGAGGATAAACAAACTTTCTGCTCTCTATATAAGGAGCTTGGTAGTAGCACTGACCACCAGCTTGGAAGATTTGAGGTTTATTTGTGTGGGGTTTTTTTAAAATTCCTTTTTAAGAATACACATAGAAAATGGGACCACTCCAAGCAATGATAGTCAGTTAAAAAAAAAAAAAANAAAAAAAAAAAAAAAAACAACCAAAAAAACCCCAACAAAACAAAAAATAACACTTTAAAAAAAAATCTATGCGCAAGTTGCCCTTTGTAACTGTTGAAGAAATACTTAGAATTTGTAACAATAACACAAGGAGCAGAGAGACTTCATTTTCCTGATGTACAAGTGCAGATCAGAGAACCTACTAATCAATTAGCCCAGCCACTGATGTGTAAGTCCTGCAGCAGACCGCGTTACACAAGCTGCACAAAAAGCATTTCTAAACTGCACAAGCATTTCTTGGGCTGGGGAACAAACTGAGAGCCAAGGAGCGCTTTCATTGAATTGTTTCTTGCAGACCAGAACGGAGCTGACATTTGTTAAGATGCTTCTATCACGACACACACACAAAGAACAAGGTGCAAGACTCGGAACAAGACAGAAATGGAGTTGCTGACAAAACCATGTGCTTTCCTTAGCAAAGGTTCAGGAAAAAGAGCTAATACCTCCCTCTCAGCAGATGGGTTCCCTTGTGAACACCTATTTCCATGCAGTACATCTACCAATCCTCCCCTCCAGCCTTCATCTGGTCTTTACACAGTACAAAATTGCCACATTAGAGGAGAAGACACCTAGATTTTTCACTTCCCACAAGGACTCATTCACATGAAGACGACAGTGACTGGCACATTCAAGCTGTCTGTAACTGCCTCCCTTGCCGGCAACTCAAGTGTGCGTGAAGAAAGCCCTTCTTTCATGGCCCTCTGTTCTGCTCAACATACAAGATGGAAACACTCCCGGAGGGAGCACAAGTTCACATCCTGGATAACCGTGGGCAGCTGAGCTTATCTGCACAGCGAAGGGCAGATCGAGGCATGCCTGCCCTGCCTGCGCGCCGTCCTGGCTGGACATGGGCCAGATCTCCTGCAGAAACCCTGTCTCCCTGCTGGCAGCGAGCCCACGTGGCTGTACCAGTCTCAAGCAGGGCTTCTTAAGCAGGGCTTACTGGTGTAGGTCTGCTCTTACACCAGTACAGCTGCGTGGCATCCAGATGCGCGCTGGCTTGTGCCCCACCAACCTGGGGCACGCCACTTTTGTCAGCTCTGTTTTGAAGAAGGAGGTACACAGAGCTTATTGCTCAGCATAAGAAACCAAGGGTTTTTGGGGAGTTACTGCATCTGGTAGAGTTGTTTTCAGACCAGCCTCATGAGCAGCCAAGATACAGCCCTTGAAATTTGAACTGAAGATCACAGAGTAGCTACTGGAGGCTGGCTCTACTGCATTCAGACCACATATGCTGTAAGACTGCCCACATACAAGGAATGACAGTGGGGTAAACAACAGAGGGGTTACTCCAGATGTTGCATTTTTACTGAGTTTCGCATAGGTGCCTGAGTTGCTGTGTCCCAGGCCCATACTATCCTTCCTAGGAACTGAGGGCTCTCATGAACATTATTTCTCTTAAATGTGCCGGCAGTACCAGACACCAACCGTCATGCATTGAAATCCGCATATTCGCCCAACTGCTAAAGTGGGTGTAGTGACATGCCCAGCATACACGTGCAAGCCTGGAGCTAGTGCCAAGTGAAAGCAAAACTTACTTCTAGATAACAAAGTCCACTGATGCTCAGCCTGTACCTGGCACAAGACAGTTCCTTCTGCCACCATCTCTCCATTTATGCTCTATTTTAGTCTACTCTTAGACTGCACGCACCTCAGTGCCACCTGAGCTATTCGCTAAACATTCATTAACAACATTTCATTCCAGCACTTCCTACTGCATCGGCAGATCTGTCCCAGTCGAAGACAGGTAGGTGCCACTCCAAGGCACTGACACTCCAGTGGGAGCAGCAAGAGCTCTCCTCTTTCCAAATTACCTGCTCTTGCCCTTCTTGGCTCCCTCACAGACCCCTCCTGCCTGTCTTCCATCCCTCCTGCCACCTTCCTCTGACTGGAAATCTAGTTACTTCCTGTAGGTAGTTTAAATCCTACAAAATGCATATTTACCACTCTGAAGAAACAAACAGAAAGCCCTTTCTGTAACACTACTAATCTGGTAGTTTATCACCTCTGTGCCGCCTGCTTGCATTTGAAAGCCAACATGAAACCGCAGCCCATCCTGCCTGGGCTTTACTGTTCTGCTGCTCTGCCCTGCACAAACGCCAGGATCAGGCTCTGCCAGCTTCCTGCTCCAGCCCCACAACCCAATCCTGCTGACCTCCCCTGCATCAGTGACACCAACATCCTGCCAAAATTCACTGTCATCACTGCTTAAGGGCCAGTTCATCCAATCAATGCATCAAGATCGCCTCATCAGCTCCAAACCCGTACAGATACTCTCTTGCAGCTCACCGCCATCAAACTGGCACTTAAAGAGTCAAAAGCATCTTCCAGTTTATGCATCCCCTAGTGCAGCTACAAGCCTTTAGTCCCATCTCTGCTGAGAAGGTAGCTGTGCATGCACAGCCATCCTTGCGCTTTTGTTTAACTTTGGACCGTGTATCCATTTAACCTTGTTAGCAAATCCTGGCTCTTACCACAATCAAATTTCAGTTGCTTCATGCCTGCAAGGCCTTTTGAAGATGGAAAGCAGGTTAGACCATTTTATAAGAACCGCTTATTACACATGTGTTTTACGATGGCAAATTATTAGTGAATTTAGAATTCTAGAGAATCGTTTAGTATTTAATTATTTTCCACTTCCAATTAATAAGAATATTTTAAAGGAAATCTTAATGCAGACCCAACCTTGTTTGATACTAACATCTGGAACATATTCAATGCAATTTCAACATTCTTGTTTCCCGTATCATCCATGCTACTAATGAGTAACATGTGTTCTGCTGTAAGAAAGTAGCAGAAATGGGAGTACGACACTAAGGGGGATAACACAACAACCCAAAACCAACTCATAACTGTGATGGATTTTATTCAAATAGTAAAGGCTAATATACTTTCTGTTGTATTTCCATGGAGATTTCTACAGTGTTGTCAGCTGAAAAGTGTGACCAGCTCCTGCAAATTGCGTGAATCTGTTCTGGGGGCTCCATGGCACATCAGCATGGTTCCCACATGCCACACCAGAGGATACAAGCCACACCAATGGGATATAACACTCCTTAGAAGAAGGACAGATTTATTCTAATTGATTTTTGAATGAGGGAATGACACAAATCCAGTCATTATACATAAAGACAAAAATTCAAATTCCAGACTTGAGGAACACCAGGGATCTGTGTGCTGTCAGGTACAAAGTAATATAAATTACTGCAGATCTTGCTAGAATTCATCACGTTATACACCAAAAAGCAAGTCTGAGAGGACGCTAACTACCCAAGCAGAGATTTCAGTATGCCCAGATGACAGACTTCCACAAAAGTTCTCTTGCAAAAGGTTCATTTAAGGGCATTTTTTTCATCAGCTAGTGACAATGATGACTGGAACAAGAAGGAAGAAAAGAGACAGGATCCTGAAACCTACTACTGAATGACAACAGGGTTCTGTAAAAACAAAAGGGGAAGCCATTTTCTCTTGAACTGAAAAGCTTAAGATTCACTGCGGGGCACTTGAGTG
Organism: Burhinus bistriatus; assembly: GCA_013397275.1. Taxonomy (NCBI): domain Eukaryota; kingdom Metazoa; phylum Chordata; class Aves; order Charadriiformes; family Burhinidae; genus Burhinus; species Burhinus bistriatus. The sequence continues at coordinate 332,114 of VYXH01005916.1, forward strand.
GACTTAGTAATAACTTCTTCCTATAACCGTCACCACTCATTTCTAAAGCTACAAGCTCATGGGTGAAGGGCCACTGTTCCACGTGGAGCAATTGCTACCACCTACACAACCTTCTTCTTATAAAGGGTTTGTCACCGAGAAAAGCATTTATACCAAAAAAATTATACTCAAGGATGGAGGCAAATAAGAATCTACAGAGAGAAGTGATGCCTGTCACTCAAAGAGAAAATATAAGTCATTACTACTTATTTAGTATGGGTGGCTCTATAACAATAACTACGAAATTCCTTCCTGCGCACCCCTTCACAGGAGACCATCTGGAAAGCCAAACTCCTGGTGATTCAAATGGTGTAATGGACAAGCTCCACCATTAATACAAAGAGCAGATTTTACTACAGATGACCATGTAAAGACAGCTTCACACTCCTAAGCAAGCACTTGAGTAAGACATCCCTGCTCAGGATCAGTCAATTCTGACAAGCAGCCTTAACCCTGGAGATGGAAAAGACAAGATGAGATGGCAGGAAATATCACAGCTGCTTTGTGATGAGAGGCAGTGGCACAGAAGAAACCGCAGCATTTCATCTCATGGAAAAGGAGAAGCATTTCCACCACGATCACCAACAACAAGGAGCTGGACTGTCCAAGACACTTCCTGGGTTACATGATTTTCCTCTCTGAATAAGTGTGACCACCATAAGAAAGATGCAGGGGAGAAAAGCAAGCTACTGAAAGGAAGATTTGTACACTGGACCTTCATACTGGCCAGCAGGAAGACTGAAGTAGAAGGTTACTGTCCAAAGCATTTTATATTTGTATAAATCTACTGCTGATTCATTTTTGTGCCTTCCACACTGTTTGGCTGGGGAGGAGAGGAGAGCGTTATGGTTTTGTTGTTCTATACAGCTCATGGCAGCAGTTGCAACTCTGATGAAACACAGCACATATACTACAGAATGATACTGCTGCTAATCTGCCATGATTTTGGTAAGAAGGAGGAAGAAATTCAATGACAAACAAAATCTTGGTGTGTTTCAATATCACTTTTCTGCCTTAGTGCATAGGCAGAAATGCATGCGAGTAACAAAGTTTGTAGATCTGTTCTGACAAAAAAAAAAAAAGGCAATTCCTGGATACTTTAATATTTAAGAAATAAAGTTTAAGATGTGA
>VYXH01005916.1:333298-345488 GCA_013397275.1 Burhinus bistriatus
AAAAAAGTTTTAGATGTGAGGTGGTTTTTTTTTTTTTTTGTTAGCTTTTATTTACACTGTGCACCTAGTAATTTAACCTTAAGTTTCAAAAAACTAGCAGTAACAATAGGGTATGCTCAATATTGCAGTAAGAGGTTTGATATTTTAGAGGGCTGGGGAATAAGAAAAAAGAAGTACGTTTACAGTATTAAATGTCATTCTATTTTGGATAGTCTCTCCTCTGTCATTTTTATGTGTTTACTTGATACCAGGGAAAAAAAAGTTTGGCATCTTTATAATATGTCCCAACACTTAATTATGTACTTATTTTACTATTGCTACTACATATTAGATCTTACAAGTCTTTCCTCATGCAATTATGGACTGCATTGAAATCCAGCAGGTATCTCCCTTCAATAAGACTATTTACATAAACTAGGCATTACACAGGAAAAGTATTTTAAAACTTTTTAAAAGCTCACATTTTCCACATTAGCTGAATAACTCTGATGAGTTTGTTCACTCACTGCACTGTAACCACTGGCCAATATCAATGAATTTAGAGCAGATTCTACTTTAGCAGAAGGAACAGCAGACCCCTTGTGAACTGTAATCGAAGTAGGACTGAAATTGAGTAAATGTTCATGAAAGCCCTTGAACCCAATTTAGGGCTTTGGCAGAAATGGACAGGAGGAGCAAAAAAAGTCCATGAGAAAACAATATGCACAGAAAATCAAGTGGGGGCATAGGACAAAAAGGAGACAGAAGCATTGTACTGAAAACACAAACACAGCATAGCTGTTGTACACAAGGCTGGGTAAGTTTCCCTTCATATCCTTAATTTTCAGGGAGTTCTTTTACCGCCACATCTAGCACAGGCTTCTTGCCAGCAAGGAGAGAGTATTTTTCATAGTGGAACTACTTTTGACTCAATTACTACAGGAGCAAGGAGGAGAGGTCTAAAATTACAGGGGAAAAGATTCACGGACATGGACGGATTTGGGCTATTTTGAAAAAACAAAACAAACCAACCAACAAACACACCCAAAATCTCAGACTCCACATATATCCATTAGAAATCAGTGACCTATAAAACTGAAACTGAGAAGAAGAAAAATACAACCTCAAGAAGTATTCAGTACAGATGGCAAGACTTGGTTGTAGAAGGAGTTAAAACATACAAGCTGTACTAACTAAAAACACGTGCTTATGCAACAAGACAGCAGAGGTTCCCCATTCCAGTGCTCAAAGCCCACTAATCTTCAGCAACTCCATTATACCATCCCTGCTCCTTCCCCTGTTCTCCAAGGAAAAAACCCAAAACCTATCCTCTGGAACTATGCATAAACCTACATACTTCACCTTTACACTGGTTTCTACTGTTAATGCTACGTGCAATCAGACCCTTGCTCGATGTGCTCTCAATCCCCAACTATCAACCCCCAATTAACTCCCATTCTACTATCATCAACTCCGTCCAGACCTCTTCCACACATGGGCCAAACTATTCCGATGTTTAAATATATTACATTAGACTTAATCTGGAATGTATTTTGATCATTTATTTTCTGTAGTCTTTCTAGACACTTCTGTTATGCATAGGAGAGCCCATCTAGCATCTTCTGTCTGCCCACTGGGAATCATTCAGACCTACAGATGACATGCCCCATACCTTTTTTGGACTGCTGTTACGTTTGGTACAAACTCCTGCTGCTGGTTTCTATTTCTAAGCAAAATAAGCTTTTATGCCTCTGCAGAGGATGTGTTGCAAAATATCCATTCCCACTCTTCCTAGCTACTGGTAAAAGCATGAGGTTTATCTCATCTGCTTAGTAGGGATGACCTAGCCTTAAGTGTTGCCTGCACGGATCTCACATTTTTTTCCATGTGCAAAAAAATTCAAATTACATTTTGAAAGCAGAAATGCTTTCTTCTGCTTTCTTAAAAAATAAGCTTCTATTGATGTTTTATCCTTATCAGGATGTAAAATTGATGCAAGTTCAACTGGAAAAGTTAACCATCAAATAAAACTCAACTTCTGTAGCAATTTGCTGCTACTTAGAAATGATGAAATATACCTAAATTATCTATTTTATGAAAAAATGTAAATGACAAAGTCGAATTCTTTCATTATGCAGCAAAACTCATTTCAATACCTAAGCAAGCAAGGCAAAGCTAGGCAATGTCAGTCAGTTAGTATCTTGTTCAACAAAAGAAACCCCAGCTGTCTTGTTTATATACCTATTAAGGTAATAAACAGAAAAGGCAATGAATTAAAAACCTGTTTGGTTTAATATCGGCTGAGCACAATTTTAAGACATCGTTACGCATGAGGCATAATCTTAGAAAACAAACATCTGTACCTGGAAAACAAGGAAGTCTTTCAAAGCAGATGTACTGTGCCACAGAGCTACGTTTTATGTAACCTCTGCTGCACTTCTTTCTGACCAGAAGCACTGTCAGAGCCCTGCCTGCCCTTGAGGTTTGCAGCAAAGCTCTTCCATAGTATTTTTCCATGCCTAAACGTACAGCCTCATCCATACATGCGCTCTCCCCCCGCCCCCATCCCCTCTCCCAAGTGAGTATGTGGAAAACACTACTAGCATAAGAGCATCTTTTTAATCTGTGTAAACAGAACAGCATTAATGTGTTGACTTTCATTTAAATAAACCCAGAAAGCACAACTTCTGTTTTCCATGCCAAAGAACTGAAAACAAAGTAGCCCACCAATGTTTCAGAAAGGGTTGCTGAGTTTTTCCTGTTGTTATCCCCGAGTCACAGAAAACAGAGAAGTTTCCAACCATTGGTCAAAAATTTAAGTGTAGGTGATCCTCTTGCATAAATCTCAGGTCCCATGAAGCACCTAACCTTTTTTAAAGGGTGGCCAACATTACTCGGACTGAGGGCTTCCCCCCCCCAGACATGGCTGTAGTTCAGAAATGCCTGACTTCCATCACAAACTTGTATTAAGACTGTAAAAGATAGAGAATTATTTCAGATAACAAGCAGTAGCTAAAACGCAAGTAATCATTGTGCCTTAACAGCCATAATGGAAGAACCAAATGTGGCATTCGGTTTTCATCACTGTTAATGGATGAAGTAGTCTTCAGCACTCTGAGTGCACAAAGAGGAAGAAATGAACAAACACAAACTATTCCTAACATTCTTTGTTCATTATTCTAAACAATACTCAAAAACTTTTTGTTGTGAAAGTCTCTTTTCCCCAGAGATAGCCCATAAATTGCCTCAGATTTATCCCTCTTTACTGTAGAAAGGATAGGAAGTTGCATGGAAACAATGAATGGAAGTGCACTTTTTATCAGACAACGCAGGAAGCATTCTGCTTGGTTTACATGAGAGCTCTGTATTGGGGCCAAAAGGGGAAGAAAAAAAAAAAAGCCTACAAAAATTATATGCCTGCTTAGAGCAAAAATAACTAAAACAGGTTTCAAAATCATTGTATTTTTAATAAATCAGTATTGAAACTCCTCAAACCATCCTACCCACACTACTGCTGTTACTGTATTCCTGAAAATGAGTAAATTAAAGATGACAGAGAAGGAAATTCCAGACTTCATAAAATCAGTTTCAGCAGGCAAAGAGAGAGAGCCATACTTACTTTCATGATCAGCCACACAGGAATTCATGCATCATCAAAGAGCATGCACAAACACACACGCGTAAACATAGATCAGACCTCAGCAGTCTGTGCTTATCTAAGAAAACAAGTCTTCTGCGTCTCTCTCTCTCTCAGCAAAATGTCACCTATTTAAATTGCAAATGTATACTTCAGTTCTTTGTATACTCATGGGTGCTCTTGAAAGTGCTGCTACAAGTTCTAACGATTTTCGAACCAACACAAGGAAGTGCTGGTATCCCATCTAAAGCAGCATCAATAGGCATAGATAAAGGTACCAAAATACACAGTAATAGTAAGATTATAGAACATATTCACTACACTGGGAGCAGGGGTAGGAATTTTGGTTTAGGTGGATTTTGTTGTTGTTTGTTTTTCCTTTTTTTTCCCTTTCTTAAAGTTTAGTTCAGAATGATTTAAAAATAAAAAAATCCTATGGCAGTTTTCCAGAAACACAGGCAGCTGTCATATGCTTGATCCCCACTGACTTCCATTTGGAGCAACATACACAGCCAACTTTTGCCCAAAAATACATGGTGCTATATGTGTCCAAGGGGCACTACCATGCAGTGGAAAGAGTTGATATCCAAAGTCTTATCTGATGGCTAATGAGAGTAACCTCAAGGAGATCAGGAGAGATAAAGGTGCCTCGGTTTAACTGATTCAGGGTGCAAACCAACCACAGATCTGATAGTTACTATTTCAATTTAGAAAATTTTATAATTGCTGTTACTGGAACTATTAGATACTCAACAAACATTTCTAAATGATTACAGTATTACAGACTCCTACAAACCATTAACAGATTTTCCTTTAATTAATAACATTAGCATCATTTTGATAGGTCACCCAAGTTCCAAAATAAAAGCATAGCCTAAGTTTTCCTTTTTATTTCATTTTTTATTTGGGCCCAACCTGCTTCCTTTTCTTCATACAGACACACTGAACTTACAGGAGCTCTGTCTGTGCCTTTTTTCCTCTATGCGCTCCTTTCCACAACTCTCCTAAAGTTCCCTGTCATTTGTTTTCTTTTCTGTCCAGCCCTTATTATTCCATTAAACAGTTCCTATGCAGTCCGCTCAGCTTCACCAGCACTTGTCATTCACTACACCTGCATACAAAGGGCTCTTCTTTCAATAAGATGTCTTGCTTTTATCTGTCATTTGGATTATTGGCAGGTCACTTTTTGGTCTTCAGAGAGGGAATAATGAATTCTGGATGTTGGTGCAAATGGATGCATGCACATCTGGAGAGACAGAGGTGCTTTCCTTTCAAAAATATCTTCTTTTTGACAGCCACAGAGATGCAGAGTACCAGACGGTGCAGCTTTCAGCTCAACAGCAACTTGCATGCAATCTTCTTCTGCTTTAAGTTCGCCACTACCCCCAGGGGCACATGGGAGACTTGCCATTGGTGTCTGAAGAACAGGCTAGCAGTCACCGCCTCTAATCCTTGGCCAGTATTGAAGCATGTGGACCCTTCTTGCAACACCAGGCATTCAGTGAAAAGCAGATGGAGAGGGCTTTTTGGTTTGGGGGTTGGGTTTTTCCCCCCCTTGATTTTGCCTATCAGAAGCCCTTCTGTGCTGATGTATAGGTGCTTCACTCGAGCATGAAATTTCATAAGCCTTCCCCTCCCTAATCGCAGCTAGCAGGTCAGGAACATCACTTTATACTAAAAAAGGGAACATCTGCTTAGTGCCGAATGTCAGGACAATCTGATAAACATGCCGCTGGCTGCAGAGTTGGAACAGGAGCGGCGGCTTTGAAACGCGTGATCTGCATGCTGCCAGCCAGCCCGTGATGTGCTGGGGCTGCCTTCCCCACCTTCTCAGCTGCAAACAGATTGAAAATGCTCATCAGTGGACAGGCCCCTTCAAAAAATGAAGAAATGTGGTTCTGTTACTCAGGCTTCCAGTTGCGGCAGTTGGCAACTGCTTGCCTCAGTCCCATCAAATGCCGTGGACCTCAGAAGCAGCAAAAGCCAAAGGGAAGGAAACGGTCTTGGGGGCAGGCAGCTCCATAACTGAAAGAGTACCAGCCCTTTCCTAATTAAAAATAACAAGATTACAAGTTCAAGTGAAGGCTGAATTCCTGTAACTGACCCTTTAAGGATGAGTTCACTAAACGTCTCACTGCACAAACCTTGAAAACTGATCCGTGTCAACTGCTTAAGCAAAATAAATCTTCCCTCCTCAAAACATTTAAAGCTTCGGTCTTGTCTTGAAAAATGTAAAAAAAATTATACAAAAATAAAAGAAAAAAAAGGTAAAAAACTACTGTATTCTTCCCCAGCCCCCACTCAGCTAACCAACTGTGCTCAGCCTCTGTTGTAGGATCAGCAAGGAAATATGCCTTGCTACAGGTTTTCTCTTCTGACTTGTGAATTGTATTATCTGGTTTGCTTTTCACTAGGAATGACCCTATGTGCAGAATTGCTTAAGGCTCTGTGCCTAAATGAGAGGAGGAAACACCAGGTCAGCCCAGCGCTGAGGAATGCTTATAAAGTCCTTGCTCTGCCCTGAACTCAAGGACGGCATCCCCTTGGACAGGGGAACAGTGTCCACATTCCCCTGTTTGAAAGCCATAAAGCTAAATGCTGGCAAATGTTTTTCCAAGTTCATCAAGATACCTCAGGCTAGTTGGCTGGGCCAAGCTGGTGCTGGAGATGGCTCAAGCCACAGTTGAGTCTCCAACAAGGGCTATAAACATAACAGCAGTGGTCCTAGAACTATGGTCCACAGGTCACTGATGGCTGGGTGGTCTGTGTAACCACGTTTTCTGTATACCAAATTCAATTTAAAAGTCTGATGGATAAGGTCCATGGCGGTCCTTGCAAAATTCTGAGGGTTCGCTATACACCTAGATATTGCTGCAGAAGACAAAAAAACCCCGACACTTCTGAGACATTATGAACAGAATTCAATCAGAACAGCCTTCAGTCAGCACCAACATTAAAAAAAAAAAGTTTCATCAAGTAAGCCAAGATAAAATATTCGGAGAGCTCTAGGCTGTAGGTGTTAAGCAAAGGGACAGAAATTAGCACAATGTCTAGCAGGCCATGGATGGCCCAAATACAGTGCATCCCAACTGCCATCAAGTTTTTCAATAAGGTAAGTTGAAAAATTTTTACTTGAATACCTTTCCCCTGCTTTTTATTTAAACACAAAATGATCACCCAAAGTCAGTCTTTATTGTGGCTCAAAATTCCCCCTCAATCTCATTTAAAGTAATAGTATACCAAAAATCCAAAAATACAGGAAAAACTTGGGGAGCAAAGAAAATACATGCAGACACATTCTAGGGTAACATGAGCAGCTGACCTAATTTAGGCTTTTAGAAGCATTTATCTTCACTGTTTCCATATATGCCAATTATTTCTCAAAAATCTCTCCTGTGATGAAATTTTTGTTTAAAATAATACGAAATCATTTATCTGGTTAGTTTTCAAGCTCTTTGGTAAAGATATATATTATACTATAAATCCCATATAGACCTGATTATCTTAAGCTAAATAATAAGCTTATATAATACGTTAATACAGATCCACAGGCATCTGCCTATGTTTTATAAACAGTGTCAAATGACATATTGTAGAACAAGACAAAAAAAGAGCATCTTCTAAAGTCCACATGCTATGATCTTTAAAACATTATTTAAAATACTTATTACCAAATATTCAATTCCCTGCTGCGTGACGAGGTTAGCTACAAAATTACTTTAACCCTCAAGGCAGGCAAATAATTGCGAAAATAAAAAAGCAAGGCCTATTGAAACTTTCTGCATTTTTCTGTTTAAAACAGAAGCATCACTACAGCAGAGATACAAACTGTCTTTAAGTTATCACAGTAATAGGTATTACCCATGTAGTTTACTGTTGCGAGCTAATCCCCATAGTCATCATTTTTAAGCCATCTAAGCACAATCAGCGTTGGCTGACTGCAGCCATGAGGGCTTATGTCGTTCAGCAAAACTATGACTATTCCTAAAGCCAGCAACCAGCAAGGACTTGGTCCTCCATATTCAAAAGCGCACAAAAAAACCCAAACATAAGAAATCCTCTCAAGGGATGTCCCTCACACAATTTTAGTGGTGAAAGTCAAGGAATTTTGTTTTTGCACATGCTGTACAATTACAATCTTCCTCCTTTTATATCTACTCTCAATTTGTACTTGAGATTCAAAAAAACTCAGTCTATTAGAGTAGACCATCCTCTGAGGTGAAAAATCAGACGACAGCCACCAGAGTAAGTTAAACTCTGTCTGCAGAAACGGCATCACCGCTTCATGCCCAGGAGATGGGAGCCCTCACGCCAGGGACGGCACGTGCAGACAAGTGGGAACGTGCAGCAGTTTGGCCATGCGGTGGGGTGAAGCCCCAAGCCACTGTAGCAGCTAGGCATGGCGACTTGGTGCCAGGACATTCTTTGAAGCTTGCCAGGTAGCACCAGCCCTGGTGCAGGACAGGCCCCAGGCACCAGACAGGTGCCAAATGCTGTGCCTGGCATCTAGGGCATGGCTCTCTGCTTCATGTACATGGGGTGCTGCACCATCCGCATGGGACCACAGGGATGGACTCAAATGAACAAGTCTCTCATGGGAGGGCAGGTTTGACAGACGTGTACATACACAGCTAACTCTACAGGCAGAGGAATGAAAAACCACTGAAGCCTAACGCTGCAGGTTTACGAGACAGGATGAATCATCCAACATCTTACCACAGCCAAAACCAGGGTGTCTCATGCCCTCCACCTCTCTTCTCCTTCCCACCAACACTTCCCAGCTACCTTAGGCCTATTTTGATGCTCATCAAACTAGCCTTCCCCAGGAGCTGATTCAACTCATTAACATGACAGGAAACTAACCTAGCAATAAAGAGACTAAGCAGGTTTCCGTTGGTCTTTGGTGCACTGAACGACAGGGAGGAAGGCTTGAGGAGCACCTAGGCTGGCTCCCACCAAGGGCAGTGGGGTAACCTGCCCCCTTGTCCCCACTGTGGGCAGCAGGCAGCCATGAGACTTGACTGCGCTCATGAAACCACAGACTGAATGCGAAAAGACCTTCCTAGAAAGAGATACTGCTGATTTCAGAAAGTGTGCTGACTGCGCAAATATGTTTTCTTTCTAGTCCATGATCAGCACAACAGTGACACAAACTACCACTTTCAAAAGCCCCTCACGCATTTTCACTTTGACTAAATCTTTCCACGGTGCAGAACACCAATAATCACAGCTTAGCAACTGCTCTGATTACCAAAAAGGCTTCATGCAATACTTCACCAAGTTCCATGTATAGATGTCTGTATGTAAATAAATATACACACACACAAATACACATATTCTCCAAAGCTATTTGACCTATATGTTGACAAAAAATTCAGTGGAAATGAGAACAATCAATCACACTTAAGTCATATAAAGGTATTTGTTCCACTTTTGAGGAGCACGCAGGAGACTCTTGTTTTTGAACATAAAAGCATGTTTCCTGAAGCAATTTCATTTACTTTCCTCAGCATTTGTAAAGTCACCATTTACAATGACAGGACATCACAGTCATGACACAAGGTCTCTTAAAATTGCTTCCCTAACCAGCGTTCCCGTAAGCCCACTATTAATACCTCAGATGGAAGACAAGGCTGGGGCTACCTCCTTTTTAAGTGGTAACCAAATCGCATTTCAGTATGCTCCCCCTCCTCTTCTGCACTTTCTGTGTTAAGCTCCTAGAAACTGCGTTTACAGCTACACTGCTAAGATGGTCTTAGATGTAGCAGTATTAGATCCAATGTGGGAGAAGTCTGAAGTTTGAATGGTTTCAATCATTTACTAAATGGATACACTGTAGCCTCGATTCATTTACATATTTGGGATCCCATGGCACAGTCCTTCATATATCATAAAGTTACTTACTCTTGTTGAATTAACCTAATGCTTCTTATCCAGACAGACTCATTTTACAAGGAGACTGAAGGAGCTGTCAAATGCTTTCACCAGATCAGCTCTCAGTCCAACTTAGACTTACCTCTAGCTTTGAGTGAAGGGGAAAAGGGTGGTGAGGGGCAGGGGGGAAATGCTATTAAAAAAAAAAAAAAAAAGGCTGAAAACAAGGATCAGGAAGTTTTACTTACCGTTCTGATTAAACAGATCCTGAGTAAATCCTGTTTGGTTTACAGATTCTTATAATTAACCCAGGTTACTGTTATAGTATCTTTTTATGGGATGAAACGTATGTTTACAAGATGCTACAGATTTGAAAACTATTGCACATCTCTTCTTTTGCACACAGTTTCTCTGCACATTCACCTTGCAAGACCACCGTACTATCTGAAGGCCTGAAACAACTATCGCACCACACACAGCTTCACCTACATAACCAAAGAAACTGGGTGATTTGCTAAAATATCATAGTACGTTCAGGGAGACATTTACAAGAATATAGGAAGGGTCAATATTAGAAGTTAAAATCTGCTGGCCATGGCAGAAGAGGTTGCTTGTACACAAATGTCCTGCAGTAGAAAAGCTTGGGATAAACTCGTTTTGGATCAGTGTGAAATGCTGTGCACTCGCTGAACTTTTTCCCATATAAAAAGGAGAGACCATTTGTCAGCTAGTAACACAAAAAAAAAAAAAAAACCACCCCAAATCCCTGAAAATTATGATCTGCAATGTCCAATCTTTTCCTTCCAGAGCAGAAGGATTTTCATTCAGAAGCATTCAAGGCCAGGTTGGATGGGGCTTTGAGCAACCAGATCTTGTGGGAGGTGTCCTTGCCCATGGCAGGGGGGTTGGAACTAGATGATCTTTAAGGTCCCTTCCAACCTAAACCATTCTACGATTCTACGACTCCAATTCAGGATTCCCATGGGGAGACCCTGGGTGGCTACACAGCTATGTAGGACCTGCATTCAGTATGTCCACACGCTGCCGCCATTTGTCCAGGACTTCCAAACACCTGGAAGCAATTCCAGACCAGTAACAGTAGCTTTAACCAAGCTCCTAGATCCCAGAAACTCCTGAAGAAACAGCCAAACTCCTGTTATTCTGTCCAGAAGAAGCTTCCAGGCAGAAAAAGAAGACATGGTGAGAAAGGGCAGAGTAGACTACTTTCTGATAGCGTGGGGTAGCCTGCTGCAGCTGGGCAACATCTAACTCAAGAGGCCAGCTACATTTACAGAGATTGAATCTTAAATACAGATGAAGGCACAAGTGGTCAGAAGTAGCTCAAAGTAGGATTAAAACATGTTGTTCCCGGGAATTGCATGTATTTCAATGTCTGCATCCATTCCACCCAATTGGCTGTTGGGGTTATGCCAAAATGACCACCTGCTGCCAAGTACCTGTATTAAAGACACCAGCCTCTCCAGTACAGAGAGACGATCAGTCATACCCACCATACACAGTGATGGGAACCAGAAAGTCCAATTCATCAACACAGAATTTGAATGACAATATTCAAATACCTTTCCATTATTGGTTTTTATTGTGCAGGACGACCTGATACACAGTTTGTTGCCTCAAAGAAGAAAGCTTTCTGTTGAAAGAAAAGCATCTCTGATTCAGACCAGCTCTGAAACCACCTAGTCATAAACAGCTATATCAATGGTCTTTAACCATAAAGAGGCTTTAAAAAAAAAACAAAAAACCAAACAAACATCTTCTCATCAATAAGATCAAGAGGTTTGTTTGCTGGGCACAGTTATCTGTCCAAATCAAGTGCATATTTTTTCTCATCTGCTGCTGCTGCTTCTATAAAACTGTCAATATTCAGGCTAAGAAAAGCAGAAACCGGCTTTGTTTTTTCCTCCCAAAACTGGAAGAAAGTGAACTTTGTCCTCTTAATAAGGCTGACTCAACAGGATGAATGGAATACAAGTGCAGAGATCAAGTGGCCTAAGAAATCCCTGTTTTGAACCTCCACACAAAAAGGCTGACCAGAAGCAACAAAAACAATACCTGAACATTAACAAGCGCAGTACTTAAACCACACTCTGAAAACAGGTTCTGTTAAAAGTGTGATGTTACATATTAAACTCAGCTGTTAAGATAATACTGAAGCATGAAAAACAACCAACCAACCCTCCACTAGTCCACAGGCCATTCCACCTCAGCTCAGTGTTGCCATCATCACAGTGAAGTTATCTCAAAGCAAGATGACCTAAACCAGAAATGCCAGGTCCATCTATAAGCCTAGACAAATATTTTTCAGACTATTTTCAAAGAGTCGAGGATCTGAGACTTTTGAAATGCTTGGATTCAGCAAAACTGTTGTAGGTTTCCTAAATACATAACTATCATTTAAAGGGCAGCTTGGCACTTAAGATAATGGTTTGCACTAACGTGACTCCATGGCTGTATTTTCCCCTTTTATAACGTGTTAACATTACTACCACTAATTTATAGGGCAAAAGAAATTTAGCAGTTGAAAAAGTAAGCTTGTCTTTAGGCAAATAACTTGGTGGCTTTTAAAGGAGACTTCAAATTAACTCTATTTACCTAACATGGCACGTTCTCTTTGAATGCTTTACATGGAAAAACATGACTTAATTGTTATTCACATCTTCCTTCAAAAAAAAAAAAAAG
>VYXH01005916.1:354903-379751 GCA_013397275.1 Burhinus bistriatus
CCCCCCGCCCCCGATTTTTTGCATACTAATGAAAGGTGCACAATCTTGTGAAGGAAAAAATGTCAGCTTGACTTAGTAGCTTGAATCAAAATAGCTTGAGGAGACTCTCTAGTAGAACATATGTTTTACTGCTCCATTTAAGTGGAAATTCATAATTTAAAGGAAAATTTTATTTATTCCAAAATAAATTGCATCAACCATGCTTTCCAGACAGAAGGCAAATTTGGTGATCTAGGAAGTGAAAAAGAAAAGAGGACAGAAGCGGAGATAACCACAAAATCAATTCTTCACTCACTCTTGGCTCTAAGTGTTAAGTAAATTAAAAATTTAAAAACAAAACAAGAACAACAACAACAAAAAAAAAAAACAACACCAAACCTGTTCCAGAGGAAAGTAACCTTTTTGCTGAAGAGGTAAAACAGCAACAAACCTTACAAACATTTCCATCACCTAACCCTGAATCACTTTGTTTGCTACTTCTTCTACGCACTGCTTCCAATAATGAGAGTAACGACATTTTCAGTTCAGTTCTTTCCATCACTGACAGGTAAAATCCCTTTTTTATTAACTGCCTATTAGTAAGTCTCACAGTGTAGTAGCTGCCAAATAAGGGAACAATAGCTCCATCTTTTATAAAGTACATTTTAAAACATGAGAAAAGCATACTGTGCTTGAAGCAGCTGCACTTTATGGAATTATTAAAAACCTTTGCTTTTGTCACCTGGGGTCAAAATTCATCCTTGGTTAGATTCCATTGGCTTAAAACAAATTTACACCAAAGAGGAATCCAACTCAATGCCTTCAGGTAATGAAACACGGCACAGAGTCTTTGTGCTAAATATATTTTTTTTTAGTCCAAATTCATCTCTCTTATGACTTACGGCCTGAGGGACTTCAGTTCCTTTTATTGTCATTAGCTACAGAGGATGAAATTATTTTACTACTTTGAAAAGAAATGTATCTGGTCCCTATATTCTCTCTACACTACAATAAAGCCAGTAGTAAAACAATAGGGTTGATTCATGCAAATTATTTCAGTGGAAAAAGCTTATAAAAGAAAAACACTTTCAGAAACCCAATACATTTTTCATGTGAAAGTAACAACTGTTTTTCTAATAGCAGATGCTCCATTTCTTGTTGAGACACCCCAGGATCACATTTGGGAATGCTGGGTTTGGGGCGCTAGAGCCCTTGGAGCCTAATTCTTTCTGTGGCAACAGATAAAACTGTGCTATTTGATACTTGCACATACCCTGCTTAGTCCAAATGACAGAATTTATATTATTTTGCAGCAAAAGAAACAAGCAAACACAAAACAAAGCTATCATTCTGTAGAGGTAAGGTAAGCAGGTTCAACATATAAACAGCTGAGGTCATTTTGATGGGAGAATAATTTTAAAACAGAAAAAAAATTAAAGGGCAAATACCTATTAGTTAGAAGACAGGTTTTTTAGGTATGTCTCACAGTACCTACCATTTTACTCTTGTAGACCCTTGAGTTCAGAAAACTTCTGTACCTCTTCTTGACATTATGCACGACAAAAATACCATCTTAAGTTAACTAAATATGCCCTTTTCACTTTTTTATTAAAGAGGATCAATGGTTTGTGTTATTTTTAAGATAAATGACAAATGGAGAAGGTAAGAGTTAACAAGGGCCATATAATACAGAAAGGATATTAAAAGATCTACAAGCAAAATCACAAATCCCAATTCCCTTCAGAAAACAAAAGAATTATTTTTAGCACAGTATTTATAAAATAATTATGTGATGCTTAGAGCTTGTTAAAGACAAGGTTTTCTTCAAAAAAACTTCAATAAATTTCCTTAGAAAGATAAGGATTAGTGCCATTCACCATTCCATGCCATAAAATTTTCTGCAAAACTACTTTTCATCAGTTGAGTATTTCTCTCCAGAGAGACTCAGTAATGCTGCCATTTGCCTGCATCTATACAATTCACGTACTGCATTATGGGCCTGATATTTCTTAGAATTCCTTTGGCATCATCCAGAGTCAGTTCTAATCAAAGAACCAGACTTTCTTGTTTACTGATAAATGCTCTAGTTCAGCAAAACACTTAGATATACAGTCAGCTGTTTTGCTGAATCAGGACCCACAACCCCACGTGGGTGCAGAACTCTGCCGAAATTCAACCGTTTTTAGCTTCAGAGCCTTGCTGATATAGGAAAAATGCAGGCTGCTGAGTTCAAGCCAGTCCAAGTCTCTTGATACAATTACCTCTTCTAAAATACATAACCTTTTTCCGTATCCTGACACTCGAAGTTCTTCAGAATTTTTTTGTGGTTTTGGAAGATAAAAATATTATTCATGCATAAACCACACAGAAATGGCACAGGATGTCACTCAATTGAGCTGCTTGAAAGACAGAGAGAAGACCAGATTAAAAACCTAATTTACACAGGAATAGATCACCAAACAGCAGTGCTGAAAGAACATTAATTCAGATTTAGTCTAGCTTCCCAGTTTGATCAGTCTTTGTATTTAAATTGCTCACTTAGAATCACAGAATCACCTAGGTTGGAAGGGACCTTTAAGATCATCAAGTCCAACCATCAACCTAACACTGCCAAAATCACCACTAAACCATGTCCCTCAGCACCGCATCTACACGTGTTTTAAATACCTCCAGGGATGGCAATTCCACCACTTCCCTGGGCAGCCTGGTTCAATGCTTAACAATGCTTTCGCTGAACAAGTTTTTCTTAATATCCAATCGAAACCTCCCCTGGCACAACTTGAGGCCATTTCCTCTCGTCCCATCGCTAGTTACTTGGGAGAAGAGATTGACTCCCACCTCTCTACAACCTCCTTTCAGGTAGTTGTAGAGAGCAATAAGGTCTCCCCTCAGCCTCCAGACTAAACAACCCCAGTTCCCTCAGCTGCTCCTCATAAGACTTGTGCTCTAGNTGAGGCTGCACTCAATCCCCTTGACCAGGTCGTTGATAAAGATTTTAAACAGGACTGGCCCCAATACCGAGCCCTGGAGAACTCCACTTGTGACCCGCTGCCCAACTGGATTTAACCACCACTCTTTGGGCCCGGCCTTCCAGCCAGTTTTTGACCCAGCAAAGAATACACCCATCCAAGCCATGAGCAGACAGTTTCTCCAGGAGAACACTGTGGGAAATCATGTCGAAGGCTTTACTAAAGTCCAGGTAGACAACATCCACAGCCTTTCCCTCGTCCACCAAGTGGGTCACCTTGTCACGGAAGGAGATCAGGTTAGTCAAGCAGGACCTGCCTTTCATGAACCCATGCTGACTGGGCCTGAACACCTGGTTGTCCTGCATGTGCCATGTAATGACACTGAGGATGACCTGCTCCATAACCCTCCCCAGCACGGAGGTCAGACTGACAGGCCTGTAGTTCCCTGGATCCTTCTTCTGGCCCTTCCTGTGGATGGGTGTCACATTTGCTAACCTCCAATCAACTGGGACCTCCCTGGTTAGCCAGGACTGTTGATAAATGATGGGAAGTGGCTTGGTGAGCACTTCCACCAGCCCCCTCAGTACCCTCGGGTGGATTCCATCTGGCCCCATAGACTTGTGTATGTCTAAGTCGTGTAGCAGGTCACTCACCATTTCCCCTTGGATTATCGGGGCTTCATTCTGCTCCCTGCCCCTGTATTCTAGCTCAGGGGGCTGGGTACTCAGGGTGCAACTGGTTCTACTGTTAAAGACTGAGGAAAAGAAGGCATTAAGTACCTCAGCCTTTTCCTCATCCTTTGTCACTATGTTTCCACCCCTGTCTACTAAAGGACAGAGATTATCCTTAGTCCACCTTTTATTGCTAATGTAATTATAGAAACATTTTTTATTGTCCTTAACATCAGGAAACAGGTTAAGTTCTAGTTGGGCTTTGGCCCTTCTAATTTTCTCCCTACAGAGCCTCACAGCATCTTTGTAGTCCTCATGAGTGGCCTGCCCCTTCTTCCAAAGGCCATAAATTTTCCTTTTTTCCCCTGAATTGCAACCACAGCTCTTCGTTCAGCCAAGTCAGTCTTTTTCCTTGACGACTTTTTTTTTTCGCCACATGAGGATGGCCTGCTCCTGCACCTTTAAGACTTCCTTCTTGACAAACATCTAGCCTTCCTGGACTCCTTTGCCCTTCAGGACTGCCTCCCAAGGGACTCTGTCAACCAGGCCCCTGAAAAGACCAAAGTCTGCCCTCTGGAAGTCCAAGGTGACAGTTCTGCTGACTCCCCTCCTTGCTTGTCCAAGAATCGAAAACTATCATTTCATGATCACTATGCCCAAGACAGCCTCAAACCATCACATTCCCCACAAGTCCTTCTGTGTTTACAAACAACAGGTCCATCAGGGCACCTTGCCTAGTTGGCTCCCTCACCAGCTGCATCTGGAAGTTATCCTCAACACAGTTCAGGAACCTCCTAGACTGTTCCCTCTCTGCTGAATTGTATTCCCAGCAGATATCTGGTAAGTTGAAGTCCCCCACAAGGACAAGGGCTAACGATCTTGAGACTTCTCCCAGCAATTTATAGAATATCTCATCTGCTTCTTCATCCTGGCTGGGCAGTCTGTAACAGACTCCCACCATGATGTCTGCCTTGTTGGCCTTCCCCCTGATTCCTACCCATGAACAGTCAACCCTATTGTCACCATCGTTTAGTTCTAGACGTTCATAACACTCCCCAACACTTAAAAACTTCATTTACTGCTTGAAAGGTATGACTTCTTTTCGTGTGAAATCAAGATTACCTATCAATTTTTTATGTATATTTTGGCTCTCAAAGCTATCTCACCAAGCTCACTGACATGAAATTAGGAATTCATCATTTGGTTCCCTATCAGATGAACATCTGACATTAAGATGCTTCACTATCAGGGCGCTGAAAAGATAGAAAAATTAGAATGATTTCCACCTTTAAAAGGTAGTCAGTGGTTCCTAACTAGTATTTCTCAGAATTGAGAGCATGATAGGCTCTCATAAGAAAAGCATGGCCATTCCCTTACATCCCCTACTGGAGGGCTCCCATCCTTTCTGACCCGAAGCACAGCAGCAGCACAGATACAAGACAAGCAAGGCACAGCATCCGAACCAGCCCCCTGCTCCTCTAACTCTTCCCTGAGCTGGCAAGTCTTTAAATGCTCCAAGCACTGGTTAATCTCATCCTCTAGAAGAATGACTATCCAGACTATAAAGGGATAAGACCAGGTGGTTTTTCAACGGAGGCAGAAGTTAGCTGATTATGAGAAAGAACTGAAGGAAAAGGGAGGTGGAGAGTGAAATCTCTATCCATTCAAAAGTTGCAATCAGTCTGTGCTTTACTTCAGTCCCAATAATTCAAGAGCCAACCAGCCTCTGTCCCTTGGTTCTCATCCTCTAACCACAACTTAAACAAACAAAAACCCCCACACCTCTGGCAACAAATACTTTGAGGAAAAATAAAACTTCAGTTTAATTACAACTGGGAAATACCCAGCAAACACTGTTTAAAACGGAAGGAAATTAGTGTGAATGACTCCCAGCACTTTTTTTTTTTTTAGATCACGTCCTTCACCTTCCAGTAGAAGGACTTTCTATTATACTTTGAAGGATCCTATATTGCTTTTGGAAACACAGTGTTCAAGGTCAGGGGAAGTTCCTCTTTAAAAAATAAAATTAAAAATGTCATGACAAGGCCTGTTTCTTCCTGTTGTTACGCCTATTAACATGGCACCCATCACCACCATATCTGGGGGGCACAGATCCAAAAGATACATTAGCTTACAAGCAAACAGCTTTACTGAAAATGAAGCACACATGCTTTGAACAAGTATGTAGAAAGAAAGAGAAAAACCCCAAAACCTAGGATAATAATACAGTAGAGAACCAGGGAATAAAGAGCTGTTGAAAGAAAACCATAGAGACAGACCTAAAGTGAGCATATAAACCAGTAAGCTCAGTATTACAGAAAATGGGTAAATTCTTCAATATATCCAATTCTTGTAGTCTCTCCATCAGCCTGACCACAACCATGAAACTCTGTCACAAGGAGAGAGGTGTCTACAAAGCAAGCAGAGGCAACACCAGATGTCAGGGGTGTTGAGGGAAACAGAGCATAGCTGCATGGGTAAATTCTGGTTGGTATCAGATGCCACGGCTGCACTGCTTTGGCAGCAGCAGGAATGATTTGCACCACTGTCAGATCTACCCCAGAAGGCTGGAATGAGACCCTTGGCCAGTACAGATCCACAGGCTGTATCACCCTTCTATCTTCTTTCCAGTTGAACAGTAAGGCAGGAAAGAAAAAGGGAAAAAAGCAGTTCAAGATAAAAAAATTTTCTCATTCCTTCATGGAAGAACCTATCCTATTGAAGGTTTGGCTTCAGGGTCTAGGGCACGTATGCATTTCAGCTGTCCTCTAAGACATTTTATCAAGACATATATCATGCACCCAACTGCACAAATTTGCAAGCAAGTAAAATAAGTATGTTTCAGCCTTTGATTTAAGCCACATTAGAACAGAATATTTTTGCTCCCAAGACTACAAAGCCAGACTTGCTTATGAGGTTATCCAAGGCTGTACCGTGTGCAGTTCTGAGTGTTTGTGTGAAGTTCCTACTGCAGGTTGCCAGACCTTAGTTTAAGCCCACTTCAAAAACATAATTCCTTCAGACAGGCAGGTAGTTTGCCAGAAGTTCTCCTCTCCATCCTGCCTTGGACTTTCCACGGGGAAGAAAAATCTCACAGTAATCAAGGTTTTCCTTGCAGTCTTTTTCTGTACAATTGAAGCTGTAAAAATACGAGCTTACAAGAAATCTTTCTACAAGCTAAATCAGATTCAGGTAAGTATTTAGCTACAAACATCCAGGCGGTAAGAGGTAGAGCAATAGACAAATATTCTTTGAATATTTATACAGACCATTTTCAATGCAAAGTTAGTGAGATATATTCTTTAAGCTATTAGCATGAAAAACACACAGTTTTGTGGCTCAGGTTTGAATGTGCACCTCTGTGCATCATGTCATCTA
Source organism: Burhinus bistriatus (assembly GCA_013397275.1). Lineage (NCBI taxonomy): Eukaryota > Metazoa > Chordata > Aves > Charadriiformes > Burhinidae > Burhinus > Burhinus bistriatus. The sequence continues at coordinate 361,901 of VYXH01005916.1, forward strand.
ACTCAGGTTTTTCTGAGATATATTTAACACATTAGTACCTTAAAAAGCAAGAATGGAAATAAATAAATAAATAAACAACAAAAAAAACCACAGATTCTGTCTAGAAGATCACCTATATCTGAAAAGATAACAATGCTGAAGATATTGGAAATTTAGCAACAAAACCTAGACCGATAATAGCAGTGTCAGTGTAGGACTGGCAAACAAAAGAAAGGTATGCTCTCCTGCAGCAGCCTCACTTCTTCAGAAACAGAGTAAGCTGGAAAAAGGCTCAATATATAAAAATCAACACCCTAGGGAGGTGGCATGCTGCCCCCTGCCTCCCCCAGGCTTCACCACAGGCACGCAGGGATTTTATTTATACTACTTAGTTTCATTTATACTTCTCAGTTTTATTTATACTAGTATATTAATGGTTCAAGCCTGGAAAAGCGCAAGTTCTGTACACCGGGCAATTAAGAGCCAAGCCTGCGGTACTCTGGCCATCACGCTCACAATAGCTCATGGGCATCTGCCACAGCTTTTTCCACACACAACTAGAACGCGTTGCTTGCTCCCATCTGTATTTCACCTATAGCCACAAACTCCCTGCATTTAAAGCATAATTGTTTGGGTTAACAGGACTCCGTGACTACTAACAGAAAAATGTTGCAAAAGCTCTATCTAAATAACCTTCAGAGAGCTGTCCTTCCCCAGTTGTAATTATATCTGCCTGAGATATCTCTCTCTCCTTCATCAGAGTCCATCAGTTCTTCATTGCTGGTATCGTACTGTACTCATGATACTCTGTAAAGGACATTAACTAGTTGTTCTCATTAAGAATTTATTGCAAAAATAAAAAGCATGGAAGAAAACCAAAACCCACAGGTCAGGCACAGTTAGAAACCACAATGATAGTGCTTTCTCACCTCCCCCTAACGCACTGTGACCCTTCCTACTCCCTTCAGCTATCTTCTTCCTATGCAGATAATGGGGAGAATCAGTCCCCAAGACAGACATAACTTGAAGCTAGCCCTGCTCTGAGCAGGGAGCTGAACTAGACTTCCAGAGGTCTCTTCCAGCCAAAATCACTCTATGACTCTAATTATGAATAAGGATCTGATCAAATCCAAAGCCATAGTGCTTTTTAAGAGTTTGTTTCAAGAACAGCTGCCAGAGGAAAACACAGAATTGGGGAGTAAAACCAAAAAAACCACAATAAACTTCGAGACAGACATGCTAAGGTTTCTCAACACTGAATAACTTTCTAATAGTAGTACTATGTTTGACAACACTTTTAAAATTAGTGGGTTTTAATTAAAGCTGGCATTAAGGGGTAAACTGACTTCTTCGGCAAGCAATCTCCTCAGCAGCAAAATGGAATTGTGGTTGTGATCAATTAGAAGAGTTCCTATTTTCTACATCGGCACTTTCTTTCAAAGTAGATTTTTACGCACCTATAATGATTCAGATTCACTCCAAGTAATTGCTCTTCTCAGCCAAAACCAGTATTCATATACTCAGCCCAAGCCACAGACACACTCAGACACACCCTGTATTGCTGAAAGTTCATCTGTAATTAAGCTATTGCAAAATGTTAGCGTCACGTACTATTAAATAATCGAAGTTACTAATGCTGGATGGATGCCTTCAGAAGGTCAACCCCAGAGAAAGTCCCACAAGGCTTGAGGGCTTGAAACAACATAATTTTCCATGCTGACGATGAAAGGAAGCCAAATTGTAACACATTTAATTGCTCAGCCCTGTCTCTTCCAAAGCTGGTCATCTTTTCCACAGTGAGGACATCTCAGATTTAAGTAAGCCATCTGTCCAGTGTCCACTTTTCCCACTACCTCATTTTGACTGACTGTATATCCACTTGGCCTCTCCTCCAACGATCCACGCTGTATGCAAGCTGGACGCATAAGAAGAGGCTTCCCCTTGCAACCACAGGAAGAACTTTGACAAACAAACATACTGAGAAGAATCACTTCAGCACTTGAAGAAACTACAATATAAGCTAGGTACTTGAACTCTACAGATCTTTCCTTTCTGTCACAAGTTATTGCGACACACTGTTTTAAAAATCCATATCTAGGACAAAACATGGAACAGGAATAATCCCTATAAATGGCAATGCATCTTCTTAATCTATGAGACCTCGAGTAACACTGACCATCATCATTGACAGTTAACTTTAAAACAGATTAGACAACTGTCAGGAATGACCGAGGTGAGATTTATCCCAATAGGGCAGGAAGGATGGACAGACTCGGTGACCTATTATGAACCTTTACGAGATTTTGTCAGAAATTTCTTTTTAGGAACTAAAATAATCGGGACTTAATTCCAGATGATAGACCTTGAAGGCAGCACTGAGCTGAGGTGGTACACCCTTTCAGCCCACCTCTGTAGAAAGACCCTACCTCAGCTTCACCAGCATAACCCTGCACCTGGGGTAATAAATCCAGCCTCTTGACAGAGTTAATACTTCAGCCTCAGCATCACGCTGGCAGAACTACCCTGCTTCCACTCCCAAAGGCTTCCATAGCAACCTTCCCCTTTATAATATATGTGCACCATGCAATTCCCCAAAATAATTTATGTTACCACTGCAGTTCTTTAATGATTTTTAAGGGAGAACATAGGTGCAAGAACACACTCATAGGAACAGCATTGTTTCTCACATCATCTTATCAGTTATGATCACAATAGTTTTATATAAAACCCAGACGTAAATATAAACTTCAGCTGACCTACATTTTTCCAGCACAAAAAAGTATTTTTGATCAATAATTCTGAATATATACAGTAAGTTACACTGAATGCATGATTTACATAATGTCACCTACCTCCAGCTGCAAAGCACAAAATCATCAAAGCAAACACTGAAGTCACACAACTTGAAGACATTTTTGCAAACGCTGTATCTTCTCAAATCAACTCTCTTTGTAGCTCTTCATGTAGATTTACTTCCTTTGAAATTTGTGGTATGTTTTGAAATCAAATCTTGCAGACTTTTAATTGCCTACAGAAAGAAGTAAAAACACATTTTAATACAACTTACAGAAATGTTACTGCATGTTTAAAATTATCTCTCTTGTAACAAGAGAAACAGAATTCTTTCTTAAAGGGCTACTAGAGGAGGGCATTTGATATTGTCAGATACCCTAGGTACTGATCGCTTAGTACCCTTCCCCTCTATATTTCAGCACTTCTTTGCAGCTGCTGCTCTTTCATATTATACATTGTGCAAGTTGTGATCTGCTTGGAAGTGAAATCCCAGAGTCCTTTCTGTCAACTAATGCTGAAGTCCTGCTGAAGCCTGCCAATGGTACTCATAGCCTCAGACATGTTTATTTTAAGTGTTCAGAATTTCTCTGGGACTTATAAACATTTGTTTGTTTATTTATCTGCTGCTACCTTTATTATACCATGGAGAAATGTTTCACATGTGCTATAGCTGGCTTACAGGTAAAACAATAAATTTAACTCATCATTTCTCAGTATCACAAATTTTGAAAGCTTTTCAAGACCACTTGATGCTAAATATAAATACAAAGCTGTTCAGAATCTTTATTTTAAGAGATTTCAAGACATGATATACCAGGTCAGTAAAACAACTTAAATGTGCTATACAAATAAATGATGATACGGCTGACGCCTGCAGGCATTAAAAACATTTAAAATTCTGACCCTAGAATACACACTGCAGATTTTTGAGGGGAAACACTCATTAGATGCACAATATCCTCTTCCACTTTTTTTTCTTTTTCAATCTGTTCTCAGTCATCTAGATGTCTAGAATGAGACTACAGACCAAGCAGGTCAGGAACCAGAACACTGGTATCGTATTCAATCAAATAAAAAACTTACTTACTTTACTTCACTACCAGCCTTCAAGAGCAGAAGATGACAGATGGTGCCTCAGCAACCACTAACACTCACCACAAAGCGATGCCAGCAATTACAAACAACCACCACGGGGCTAAGCGATTGCAAAACGCTGAGTCGGGACCAAAATCTAAACCATGACAACATGAATACCATTTAAAAGGTTCTCGCTGACACTAAAACGGAATGAAGTACAGCATCAGCCAAAAGGCTAGGCTCTGTTATTCAGCGTGTGCCATGCTGCGCACCACCAAAAGTCTGCATGAGGGAAACCTGCACCTAGACCAGCACCTCAAGATACCTGCTGACGGCACTCCTACGGCCACGAAGAAAACACCAGAAACTCCTTTGCAGAATTTCTCCACGGGTTATTCAGCAGAGACCGCAGTGCCCTGTGCGGGGGGAGCTGCAGCTACCCACCAAGAAAGGACTGTCAGTGCCCAAGGCCAGAACTGCGGCCTCCAACAGATCCTTCCCTCAGCACCCAGCTCCTCGCACCTCTGACGGGTCTTGGTGGTGTCCCAGATCCCACCTGTGCTGAGGAGAGCCCAGGAGCAGCGCTGCAGGCTGCGGGGAGCACCCGGACATCGCACTTCTGCAGGCCAGAAACGGATGGGGTGAGGAATGAGCCAGAGATCTAGCACAATACGGGGTTTCACGCAGGTCACTTTCAAGCTCCGCATCCCATGTAAGGAGCACATTTGCTTTTGTTTCCTGTTTGCTTTTGACACACAACACTTTAGGTTGAAATTCTGTAACTGGTTCTCTCTCCCCTGGGTACCCTCTCATCGCCTCCCTTCCAGTGGCTTAGAAACAATGTCAGAAAACAGCAGCGACTGAAGCAAACCCCAAGGGAAATGGTGACTCTCGTAATCCTTTATCCTCTACCTACTGGCACTCAGCCTGGGGAAAAGGAGATTACTCTTGACTTGGAAGAGGTACACTTACCACTTCGCACAGTGTAAACAAGATCTGGGTATCCTGTTATCTGCTATTCACAAAGTTATGCATGATTAATATATGATTAGAGATCCCAAACTGGAGATTCTTTTCCATCAGAATTATACGATACTGTCACTGTCTGTGAAAATACTTAGTCATACTAACCAAAAACCTTGACCTTAAAAATAAAGAACCCGTGAAACTATCCTGGGATGTTTAAAATAGCCTTAGCCACAAAAAAAACCAAACTGCATCTTTGTTCTCTTCCACTCATTATCCTTTTTAAAACTGGCCCTGAACTCAGGAATAGATATTAATTCATCTAAGAGAAAAAAAATGTTTTGAGAAATAAACAAATACCTACTTATGTATCATTCAACATCAGTTCTGTATAATTTTGCTTATTCCATCTTAAAACATATCACTGTTATTGACGTTGAACGTTTTATTACTTACAGGTTCTCTGGCAAACTATTCTTTCCACTGCTTGCTAGGATCAATACATTAAAAAAAAACGTGAGGCGAGACTACAACATTACCACACAACATGACTGAGATAAGACACTGCAATGAATTTCTATCATTTATAGCAAGACAGACAACCCAGCGTCTCATAAAGCAGCAACAGTCCACCCTAAAATCCCCAAACAAGCATGAGCTACCTAAAGATTTCTTCCACAACATTTTATAGAAGATGGGTTCATCTTCAAGGAAAAAAAAAAGTTCTGGAAAAGGATTCACACACACACAAAACCAATGCTAGGGACAGCTCAAAATGGAAAAACCTCAGAAAATGATGGCTTTCTTGGGCAATTTACAAGGCTTGTAAAAATTATTCATCCTGAACCTACTGGAAGCATTCAATGAGTTCCTAGATATCTCTCATCTCCCCCAGGAGTGTAAGGTTATATAGCTAAACCCTCAAATACTTGAGGGATACTGAACTTTGTGGTAAATTAAGGCCAACCTTTATTAAACAGAAATAATAAATTGTTGACAAGAGCATTGGACAATCCTTTAACACAGAAGTTTTTGAACAGAAAAATCCAAATCAAACAGGTTTAACACCAAAACAGCAAGCCATAAGGAATGCACGACAGATATTGAACATCATTTGGGAAGTCAAACATTAGCTGGAATCATTTATTGCTATTTCTCTAGATGAAAAGAAACCTAAATCTACTCAGCGAGAGTATTTGGTTGCTAATTCAATTTTTAAATGCTGCCTTAAAGAAAAATGATCAAATACAACAAATCATGAGGTTTCTAGCCAGTGTTAGCTATAAAAGACCATCATAATGTCCTGCAGAGATGTCATATGTACAAACAGGCAATGAATAAGCATTCTGAAACTTGAGTTACTGATGTATAACCATTTCATCAACAACAACAAACAAAAGAGAAACCAGAAAAAGAGCAACTACAGCACATACCCTCTGTAATATACTAAATAGAAACACACAAGACATTACTTAGATCACTCTTCCATCAGCACAAACCTCTCATTCTTCAGTGACATTTTTATAAGGCATGCAGTTGTGCAGAAATAGGGAGCACAGGGAAAGAACTGGAGATAAAGCGATGCTACTGACAGCAGCTGAGAATCCCACTCTGTGCCGACCACCCAAGTATGCTAAAAGGCCAAGTTTTGATTCGACTTTGATTTGGGAAAGATGATTTTAAAAGGAGAGAGAATACATGCAAATTTCCACCTGTATGTAAAAACAAGAATGATTTAACTCCTACCGCAACCCACTGACCAATAACATTTACAAGGTATAACTTGGAGCAGGCAGTATACAATGGAAAAGCTCTAGGCCTCCACTCCGGTTCTGCCAGCTTGTGAAGGGCAAATAATGGAGGCTTAAATGAAAAATAGGAGGAGCTTTCTAAAGAAAGGGCTCACTTGCTTGAAGATATGCATTCACAAACTCAAAAAGGAGGGCAAACAAAAGACAATGTGCAAAGGTGACAAATTGACAGAAAGTTTCATGAAGTGAGGACGGATGATACCCAGACTGCCAGCTACACAGCAGCGATTCACATCAAAAAGCACAGATGAAAATGCTACTGATAATTCATTTTAAACCTACTAAGCAGGCAGTTTGTCAGTATTTTGGAAAACCTGATCATCCTCACCTGTGACGGAAGTTAGCTATGAAGCTGTTATTATCAGACCATCTGACAGTACCAAAGAGAAACGAATAAGAAAGTAGGTGAGAAAAACTCAGCTGTGGTGCCAAACATGCCAGAGTTTGCTTCACTGTGGAACCTGCTGTCACTAGCAGGCTACGTGAAACCTGAAAACTAGGAAAAGTTGGGGCAGTCCACACAACAGGGGGACACTTCCTTTGAAATAAGAGAAGAAAGCTGTGCAAAGGGACCAGGATCCTAAACTACTTAACCAAGAAGTAAGCACAACTGCTAGTCAATTTGAGATTCAAAAGAAATTTCCGAGAGAATCATCTTTTCCTTTGGGGTATATCTGGGTAGCTATTTTTGTAACTGAGGTCACAAAAGGGCATATTAAAAGTTTAACCAACAAATCCCCATGAGGAAGAGGAAGAGAAGATGATATGAGAGCTTCGTGTTTACTAAACATACTGTTTTCACGCCAATACTTTATGCTACTACAAGGTCCACAAAAGGCTGGCAAAAGCGGACATCTGCAGCCGGAGCCACTGGAGACTCTAGCAGGCAGAGTCTGCTGGGGTCATTTTCACTGAAGTTTGCTGTTGTAAAGGCCACTAGGCCTGATAAAAGTGAGGGTCTAAAAGGCACAAAAGAGCCTGTTTCGTTGACAAGTACAGTTCTGCAGATGCAATCAGGAATGAGCGCTTCTGGGAACATCAGGAAGAATCTTACTACTACTAGATTTCATCAGGTTTGAAAGAAGACTGGGGGAGCGGAAGGGCGGAAACACATTTTGAAGTACATGAGGACAAGAAGAGGAGGAAGTATAAGGTTTTAATTTGGTTTAAAGTAGGAGCCTCTAATGTCCATAAGAATTTTAATGCATAAAGCTTAGCTAGAAACCAGTGAAAAATATGCTTTTAGAGGACACTGGGATGTGCTGACTGACCTGTGAGCGTGGCCAGCCACAGAAGGACAGATCTCATTGCTGCTGTAAACTAGAAGACAACAAACACTCCTTAAGTCAATGGTATTTAAAGGCATCTGACTTTGTTAGAGCCAGCAGCAGTAAGCACCAAAGACAAATCACTTCAGTACACTACTGTTATCTCTCTAGCTTTCATTAACGAAAATATTTTTCCTTTGTAAAAATCTGCTACTCATCTTCCTCAGAATTCCAGTCTTTTGTGGATTTTTTTTAAAGCTATCCTTTGAACCAAAAGGTCACCTTTAATACTACAACGTGACCAAAGAATTCAGAAGTTAGAAGCATGCTGCTTAATCTTATAAAAAACACCTTTCCACTAAGGATTTCGCAGCCCTCACTGACAGGAGCTATCAGGACATAAGGCTCTGTGGTCTATGGATGGTGTGTTACTAAGAAATCACATTCTGCGCTGTTCTGTCATCAGCATGAAGGTATCCATACCCACACCTTCTTACTGCTCTCCAAAAAGGGGACAGGACTCTGCTCTAAAGTGCTTGAAGAACTACAAACAAAAATGACCAAGCATAAGCCCTGGGATTAAGCTTCATCTCCAGAACATTTGAGCACCTTTCTACACAGCCTGTTTCTGTACTTCTAGCAAAATATCTGTTACACATTACTCTTCCTGAGATCAGTGATCCCCGTAGCTTGACTTTTTGCCCACTTTTCTTTGCCTGGTAAATTTATTTTTGCCTCCTTTTTCAAAGCTGCTCTGCATGGTCCAACCTAGCAATATATATGCCTGCAGGTGGACACAGCCACAGACTTAGGGGTGTTTCTGCTTCCTATTAAAGGCTTCTATAGCATAGGAGTTTGCCACATTTATTGCTGAATTGGGTTCTTATTGCTTTATTTTCCCCTTTTATTTCTGTTCCCTTAAGCCTTTTCCCCAACAGTCACCATCTGTTTCTTTAATTACCACCTACCTTTCCCATACAAGTTCTTCCCTTGCCTTAACTCTATCCTCCTCCTTGTCTAACCTTTTCCTCTACTGCCTGAAGAATAACTTCCACTTCCTCTCCTCCTTATCGACATGGACTCTGGTAATTCCCTCCTCTTTCCATGCACAGTGCCAGAGGTTGCACAGCTCTCTACAACACTAACAAACACTTCTCTACCAAAGCGAGCCAAAAAATCTTCCTCCTCTAAGTCACATCACAAGTCCCATCGAAGTGAACGGGGATGCTTGAGCGAAGCCAGCAGGATCCGTCCCTTTGTGTTGTTTTGCCATAGCAACGTGAACCCAAGTTTCTAGGCCATCCAAGAAGGCCTTCACAGCCAAAGCTTTTTCGCTTTTTGTTTGTTTGTTTTACACATGGCAACCATTTAACTTATTTAACCAGCTTTCCTCCCATTTCTTGGTTCCCTATGCTAATGCAATGAATACATGCATAAGTAGAAAAGGCAATCATTTGTAATCAAGTATACCCAAGCTCAATAAGAAAAAAATCACAAATGGTTAACTACACAAGCAGTTCTATAAACTTAATAATAGAACAGTTTTTGAAAGAGTTTATTTATAACCCTACTCCATTAAATATGCATTTTAGCAGATCTCTTTTTATTAGATGACATTTATCCTCTGTCAGTTCTGTGTGATTTGCACACGTACAGGTCAGAAACCTGACTAATGGGGTTAGCAAATATTAATGTGGAACTGAAAATTTGTATGTATTTTTTTAATGCCTATGTCCAAGGCATATACATGAAGTTCCACCACTCAGAACTCAAAACAGTAACTTATTCATAAACTATTAAGGGGACAAATTCTGTTTTAGAAACAACAAAGTGGTTTTGTTTTCAGGGAATATATGGACAGTAATAAAACTAAAAATCCTGACATATCAAAAGCCCAGGGAAAAAGTAGCTCTGATGTCCTGCAGTTCACATGCTGCTGTGCTTGTAATGGGACATTTCAACAAGTCACAGTTAAAGGCTATGGGAACTGGACAAGTGCCAAGGGAAGATGTTTTATGCCATTTAGCAATTGTGCCCCTCTATTCCATGTGACTTTTGTTTTAACATTTTGTTTATTTATTTTCTTATTAATGTATTACAATGTAGCCTGCCAAATTACAGGAAGCCCCAAAATATACACATATGAGTCCATAAAAGATGTGAAACCATTCCACCTTTTTAGTAGTGGTTTACTGAGGTTGGTTTTGTTACCTGGTATCTATTTTGCTGGCAGCTGGCATGAAGCTCCGGTTTAGATGAGGGTGTCTATTCTCAGTATCATTTAATAACCAACTTTCCCTTCAGCTTCCCAACATTTTTTTTTAAATCACCTGACTTGAATTGCTGTGATTTTAGATCAGAAAAACAGAATCATGACACCAGACACTGGAAGTTTCAGCTGAGTAATCATTGCACAATATAGCACAAAAGTAAGAGACCGTTTACAGAAACATGATAAAAGTCGTTCTGTTGTATGTTCACAGGACTTCCCTTCCCCCAAACACAGGGAGCTATGCAGCTGAATCTTTGTAGACTATGGGGCAAGGTTTTGCTTACCAAGTGTAAACAAGAGAATAGCCTCTTACAGGATCAGGATGTAGGAGGGTTTCAATAGGTGGAAGGGAAGGAAGTACATTCAGGAGTCTTTTAGTGGAAAGAGTACACAAGACTCTTCCATGAGAAGGAGAGTGGAACAGATTCCTTTTTAACAACAGCAGAAATTCCTAGAGGTTAACAATTCTCTACAGAAGGGAGCGAACATGGCACTGAAGACAGAGTTTAACAAGACCAACATCCTAAGTGTAACTTGAGTACCAAATCACAACTTTACTACTTTAACGTAGAGCCCTCGGGGACACCCTACATCAGAGTATTGAGAAAACAAGATCTTGTGATGCTGTACAGTTCTTATACTATAATGGCTCAAGCAATCTTCAATCTTGTACCAGCTTCAGCCACATATTTTCTGTGCAACTCGCAGTTAGTCTATCCTTTCACAAGCAAAAAAGTCGCAACGGGACCTCGACACGGCCACAGCAACCCCCCCTTAAGACCTACCTAGAAAGACAACACTACTTTCAGCAGTTCTGCTTCCACCTTCTAGTTAGAAGATGGATGAAAAATCTACCGCTTTTTTCAGGGAATACCAGTGGCATAATTTTATGCCATTTTCCTGATGAACATTTCAGGTAGGAGGAGGAGGAAAAAAGCAGAGACTTCTAGAAACGTACATACATAAAAGACTGGGTTAAAGTTTTCATGGTAGCTCAAGAAATCTGAGTCCCAAATCTACATTTAAATAAAATTCAGGTCCCCAATGAACTCAACCAGTAATATCTCACCACAACTAACACGAACCAGTCTCATGTTTCTTAAATGGGACTTGATGCTTCTGAAAACTTTACCCTGAAACAGAAAGATTTCTAGTGCATAGGAATCTCCAGGCTGAACAAGAAGATCATAAATTGCACGAAAAAAATGCCTACAACCTTTCCTCCTCATAGTTAATTTTTTTTGGCCTAATTACTTTATTTTTTTATGGTTTCTAATTGGAAACAGAATAGGTTTCCTGGCACTGGACTATCTTACTCTTCACAAACACAGTAGCAGCCAACAACCTCACACAAATTTCATTTATCTGAAGTTTTACTTGGCTCAGTTTCTAATTGCACACCTAAACTAAACAGATAACAGCTCTAATGTACCTATCAAGACAGATATAACCCTAGGGAAGGCATCTCCTTGTGGAGAAGGAGCCACAGCAGGATGGAAAGTTACCAACAACTCAGCAGGGCTTCTTCCACTCAGGATAAAAGATTTCAGCAAATTATTCTATCAATGAATACTTGCTGCTGTTATTTTTTCTAGACTAAACTGCAAAACCTTAGAATTGTATCTAGAAATATTCTAGCTGGAACCTTCCTACCAGGAAAAAAAGGTAAATCAATCTCTGCTGGATTTAAAATCTTGAAATGACCTCTATACATTGAGAAGAGTGTTTTTGAAACCATGGCCTACAAATACCCGAAATTCTGTGGGTGAATTGCGAGAAACCCACAAGGCGTAACAATGAAAAGCAAGACTACGGCATTAAGCATAAATTCACTATATAAGGACGCAATCCTCTTGGGGGGCAGGGGGGGGGAAGGTGGTCAGCAAATTGAACAGGATTGAAAACTAGCATTGCCCATTACAGGGGAATTGGAGAGGTGATACAAATCAGCCCTCCCCGCTGCCACTGGCCGTAAGATACTACAAGATTTAAATTAACAGAGTAAAATATTAACTACTAGGTACTTTAAGCTAAGTGCATGCATTATCAACACCACGCTTTGGGAAAAAGAAAAAAAAAGTGTGTATTGAATTTTGCTCTCTAGATGAAGGCATACTCTAGAAAGCAGGTAGATTAATAGATTATTTCTCAGGTTGCTAAACAAGAACACAAGATAAACACATTTATCAGAAGTTAGCTGCTAGCCACTAAGTTTTCAGATGCACATCTGTAAGATAGGAAACTTCTCCCACACAAATAGGGAAGACCTTAAAGTGCTATACAGTTAAAAGAATGAGTCAAAAGGAGCTTCCCTTTGTGTAGGAGTAATCTACCCTCTCCCTAATCGTCTGCCAATTAACCAGTGTAATTTAGTTTGTTGGGCAGAGAAACATGTTCAGGTCGAGGCAAAATGTTTTTCGTAAAAACTGTCATTTATAAGCACCGTGATGAGGATTTGTTTCAATGAAGATACACATCACCGGCATTTTCCACTCAGAATGTGGATATACTCCCATATGATTTTTACCATACACAATTTCCTGCCTTTCGTTATTTTATATTAAATGTATACATGAAGACTGTAAAAAGCTTTGAACATAAGTTTAGGGAGATGGAAGGCCACAATAAATTCCTATATTCATATAAAAAATTTGTGCATCTTGTATGCCAGAAGATACTGCACCTCATCACTGGACTGAGCAAAATCACCAAGTATTCAGAAACACTGGTCATTTTAAACACTGGAGAGAGGAACTAATCCATCACATAACACGAGCTGTACATCTTGGAGGAGCGACCCGGTCCATTAATGTAATAGCCTTAATATAAGAAAAGGCCCATCTTCTCAAATATCGCAATAGCTGTTTTGTAAACCAAACCAGAATTTTGCTTCACTCGAATCACTGTCAAAGTATGGCATTGGTGATAAAATACTATCACAGTTCTCAGTCACGTTGTGTCAAATGCAGCAATAGTCTATTAATAAATTACTTCTATAAGTCTAAGACAAAAGAGGACATATCAGTCTTCAACCGAGATTCTTGACAAAGAAATACATGTATTCAGCACATCTATACTACACAGTAAACTCACTGGATACTTTGGGATTTTTTTATTGTCCCTGACTCACACAATGAACCTACACTGATTTCCACCAGAAAACGCCTGTGCTTACAAAGGAAATCAGAGTATAAGTGAATTGCCATTCTTTTTCAGAATCACTAATGTTACCTTATGTATCACAGCCCCTACTGCCTTCTGTGCAGAAAATCAACCTATCTATGTTAGCTCTATAATTAACCTGTTTCAGACCCATGACCTCTAGATAAGCTATTCTCCTGCAATCTAAATAGATCTCTTGCAAGGTCACAGCTAAACTTATTTAAAAGAGGGGCTCTTTCCAGCTGACTCCCAAAATCTTACAACATGTTGCAACAGGAGAAAAAAAAAAAAAAAAAAAAAAAAAAAAAAAAAAAAAAAAAAACGAAAAAANAGAAAGAAAGAAAGAAAAGAAAAAACCTGAACTTGGCCAATTAGTATATTGAAGTTAGACAGACTATTAAAGAGAAGTGCTAAATACAATGGAATTAAATTTGCTAACAATAAACAGATATAGCTCATTTTAGAGTACTATTCGCAGAATGAATGTGAAATAATGATTTTCACATTTTTCTTGATAAATTCATTTATTTCATTATAAATACATCATAAACTAGCATATTTTGCCAGTCAATTATTTGTAAGCAGTACAAGTCAACAATATAACACTTACAATGCAATAGAAAAAAATGTTCACTGCTGAACTTGACAAACCTGACTATTTAGATACTCAAGGTCATGAAGGATGTTCTGTTGAAAAAAAAAAAAAAAATCTATTTTGCCAGACTGGAAATAGAAGTCTCTCTCTCTCAGTGATTTCCAGAGATGTGTAAATCTGTTTCATTTTGGCTACCATAGAGTTAATTGTTGCTGTAATAGAGCAAGAAATGCTGCTCTATTGGATGACTGCCAGCACATAAAAATGTGAATCCACAGTTATGGATAAAGCAATTCCAATTGCACTACTTCTTTGCTAGTACGTTTTTATGGCAAAACATGCTTCTATTCATGAAGTGGCTAGAAACTAGCATACCACTGTTAATCACCACAAATATTACTGCTATAGAAGTAATGCCTATTTATAATACACAAATATTTTGTGGAACTAGATCAAAAGTAATTTGATTGGAAAGATATTTGCAATTTGTATCCCACAGACTGTTTTCCGAGATCTACGTAAATTGCCCAAGACTCGGTAATTCAGGTCTTAAATGTTAACAGAATATTATTGGTGATATCAAACAAAAGAACTGTAAGACAAGTTAGGCAAAGCTTTAGCGCTATTTTCAAATAACATTATAATAGAAATTTCACTTTGACTTTACAAACTACGTACTTCAGCATCTCAGGGAACCATATAAGGGAGAAAGTTTTGTGATTCCACAAAAATGATGGAAGAGGGAGATCGTCAATGGAACTTAACATGCATCTTTTTGTACCTTCAGTATCTGGCAACATCAGATAAGGCTCTTAGAGAAGAATGTGCGGCCACTGGAATAGGCATACACCTGGTCACTGAAACAATGGGAAGAAAATTCATATTCATTTAATACCTCCGTATGCAGCCAGTGCCATTCCACAACCAGAGGGCCTTACATCTCTTCCTTTAAACCTGATCTGGGACTGTTAATTTCAGTTGAACTATATTTTGTCTCCACTTGCTCCAAGACCTAAGGCTAGAAGAATATACAATTGTTATCACTCACAAGTAGCAAATCAGCTACTCCGCGGCAAATACTCCCAGGCAGGTTTTTACCCCACCATCAGTGAAAGACAGCTTAATCCCGAAGTATAAGCAACAGGATCTGTCATATTTACTGCAGGGTAAGAGCCTGTTCCTTGGCTCTTACCAGGGAATAGCTGACATGCTGCAAATTCCCATCTTCACTTCGCATTCAGCAATCTGTTTGTATACCCATACCTTAAGTGTTTGCCACTTGGCTGTACCAGACTTCACAGATGAGAAAGCAATAGGGATCAATGCAAGCAACGCAGATAACCTTCTCTGGCAACAGCCTTTACATTCAGCGTTCCCAGCACAAAAAACGTAATCAATTGTTACGCCAATACAAATCAAAAAGAAAAATCATTATTGATCCGTGCTGGGAGCGTCAAGTTGACCTTTACAAAAATAAGCTAGTAATGACTTCTTAAAACCTAAGAGAATATCTAAAAATATTTTCTCTTATGGAAACCCTAAATACTAGGAATAGTTTCTTGTGAGAATACAACTTTTTTGCAACTCAGCTTTAGCTCTCAAGATTTCTATACACAATCACAAGTGTGATACAGTAATAGTTTTACTGTGAAAATATTTTGCCTAGCCCATTATCTAAAACTTTACGAGATTACTCAAAATATCATTTCTTGGGTTTAATTAATTAATTTCAAACATCTTCAAAGAGAAATTTCACTTAAATAAACCTCTAATGGTTTTTCAAGTTCAGTTCTGGCTAATATGACAGAAATTCCGTTCAGAAGAGCGGGGGACATGCCTGCTAGAGCCAACTAATAAACAAGCATTCAAAAGTAACGTGTTTATTCCAATGTATGGTTGCGGGGTTTTTTTCCAAGTAAATTGACATTCATCTTCTAAAGAAATACTATCAAGCATATAGGCCCAAAGCGTTAACAAATTGGAACTGTGGCAGGAAGAGAGCCTTCACAGACAGAAAGTTTTGTGTTCCCCCTGCTGGTTTAGCAATTAACTTCAAAACTCTGCTCCTAGAGGTAGGCATCAAGATGCTGGGGTATATAAAAGATGTTTTGCATGCCAAAGAACAAAAATTGAAACTTGATTTTTTAAAAGAAATCACATCCATGGTAGATATTATTTACATACTCTGACTAGATGAGGCTCTGGACACACAAAACGCGCATCAAAATCAACGACGAAACAAGGCCGCCCCAGTGAGAGAAAGCATGCTAGAAGAGAAAAATTTGAAGTGTCACTTTAAACTTCACAAGGTTGGACTATAGCAAACAATTGGGGGAAGCAAGTTTCAGAGTAAAGGACTCTTCACTGAAGGAAGCCAACAACCTGCCCCCCCTCACACACCCGTCCCTCCCTTCCTCCCCCAGCTAGCCGGGAATGCCGAGCAGCGGCTGTAGCAGCTGGTGTCAGCCCAGGTCTGCGTCCTAACAAGAGCAGCTCCTCCTCAGCTAGAACTCAAGCCCTGTGAGCCTTCATGGGTTAAACTGGAGCTCTTCAAACGAATAAGCACCTTCCATTCATATTTTACTAACACTCTTGTTGGACATACTTTGACAGGACACCTGTGCGGTGCTAATTAAAACCCAGCTACCAACTCATGTTGTCCCTGGCATTCATGGAAAAAATGTGAACTGTAACGGAAATAAAATATTCCTGGCAAGAACTGATAAACAAATAGATTTTGTCTTTAGAAGAAGTTGTATTTACATGTGTAGTTTTAAAGCCTTCTGCATATGAGACTATTGTAGCAACAGGGCTCAAGTCACTGTAAGCCAAACCTAACTGGTCCCACAAGCTGTCAGAAAGCAGGCGGCTCTCTCACTTTGGGTTTTCTCCCCAGAGGGGGTCAAATATCAGCCTGTTTGGCCTCATCCAAAAAAATGTAAATACTTAGTTTGGTATAAATACAGACCCAACCAGGAAAATTTCTTTCTTAGAACAAAATCACGGCACTCGTTCATCCAAGTCTCTCTCTAAAAGGTTACAAACCCTACCAAGAGGTACCTGTTAAAACCAAATTGTGCTGATGATCATGCATATGAGAAAATAACAAATGAGGGCAATTAAATTATAACAGCTACAGCTTAGTAGAACTAAGATAAGTAGATTTACATCTGGTTACATCCACAGCAAGTGGAAAAGGCGTAACCACAAATGCAGCTATACCTGAAGTCTTTTCTTTTGAAAAAGACAAGAAGTATCATCTCCCATACCGTTTGACTTCAATGACAATGACTTTGGAATTACAAGTGCATCTGAAACCAGGGAAAGTTGAAAAAGTTACTACATTTACATTTAACTTTAATGGCACATTATTGTTATCGCTAAGAGAGATGTACTCAGAAGGCTGCAGTGAATCGACTCCAGCACATCCCCTGCAAAACACGCAGTGGTAAATCCCACAGGTCGACAACTCCTTAATGAAACTCTAATGAAGTGACATGATGCTGGCATTCATATTATCCCGACACACACTGAATTAACACTCTGCTGGTACATTACTAAGTTCCCAGCTGGCCCCGTTAAGGGTACAATGACTCCGATAGGCACGGTGGGGTTAGCACCTGGAGAGGATTTCGCTGGGTGCCAGTAACTCGCCCAGCACCTACCAACCATCCTGACACAAACGATTTTCCCTGGGACACCTGTGGCTTTTACTCGCCAGAAGCCCACCTGGCGGCCCTCCACTTCACTCTCACAGGGAGCCCGCACCGCCCCGGCGAGCCGCTTCCAGGGCTCCTCACGGCCCGTCTCACCTCCCGGCAGGTCCCGCACCCCTGCGCTTGGCAGCCCCGCGGAGGCCGGCAGCTCCCCCCGGGGACGCTCCCGCCGCTGTCCGTTCCCCCCCCGCTCAGCCCCGCGCAGGGTGACA
>VYXH01005916.1:382363-405709 GCA_013397275.1 Burhinus bistriatus
ACTTTTTTTCGCCCCCCCCCCCCCGCCCCCCCCCCCTTTTTTTTTTTAGACAGTATAATTTCTGAGTCATTAGCACCAACAGTTTTATTTGCGCAAGCCCATGAAATTCAGTAGGGATACTTCTGTGGGTAACAACTAATCATTGACTACTCACACAAAATTAAGGGCCAGCTTCAATTACTAACTTCACATTATGGTCAGAAAGCTCTAACCTGCACTGGAGAGTGAGCTGAGTTCACGTCACCCCAGCCAGAAGCAGTATCAATCCGTTAAAATGGCATCCAACCTGAACTAACTAACCTTTCCCAGGGACAGGGCTTATTAATTTGGATACCATTTTATATTCATAGAATCATAGAATAGTTTGAGTTGGAAGGGACCTTTAAAGGTCATCTAGTCCAGCCCCCCTGCAGTGAGCAGAGACATCTTCAACTAGATTGGGTTGCTCAGAGCCGCGTCCAACCTGACCTTAAATGTTTCCAGGGATGGGGCATCTACCACCTCTCTGGGCAACCTGTTCCAGTGTCTCACTGCCCTCACTGCAAAAAATGTCTTCCTTATATCTAGTCTAAATCTTCCCTCTTTTAGTTTAAAGCCATTACCCCTCATCCTATCACAACAGGCCCTGCTAAAGTTTGTCCCCATCTTTCTTATAAGCCTCCTTTAAGTACTGAAAGGTCACAGAGGCTCCCCAGAGCTGCCTTTTCTCCAGGCTGAACAACCTCAACTCTCTCAGCCTTTATTCATATTATTTTAGATCTTTACAGTAATAAGTGGCATATGTGTACCAGCCTTCATCAGCCCTAAGCCAAAGGTCTTCACATCACACTGCTATAACATACAGACAAATCTCATGTTACTCTGGGTTTACAGGAGCCCAACAGCCTTGGCATCAGCCAGGTTCTTGAGTGCCCGACATGCTGGATATCCAGCAAGGAGCTCAGCTTAGCACATTTACCACTGATTCAACAAATAACTTCAAGCACATAATTTTAAGCAGACACTACCGAAGACCGTAGAGTGTTATAGTTAACCAATGCTGATTTATTGAACCAAAGCCACAGTATTCAGCTTCTTGTGAAACCAAATTTCACATAAACTAACGTTTTTTGATACATGGGAGTTTAACAACAGAATTCACTTGTTCTCAAAACCTTACCATACTAACAACATTATTGCCTGGGTAATTTCCGCAGTTTTAAGAAACACAGAATCCTCTCTGCCTTCTGTTATGATGCTAGACTGGGGCCTTGGAACTAAACATGGAGCAAGGGGCTACGTGTTGTAGTTGGTATGGCATGGAATAGGCTTCCTGCTAATGAACATATGCTTATGATGAATCCACTGCCACGAGTACAAGTGGGCTTTAAATAGTTGCTGCAGGATGTAGGCATCTGGTGATCACTTGCCTATTTATAGCACTATTTAAAAGTACTTCACCCACCAAAAGAAATGAAGGGTACAACAGCTCTACAAAATGCTTGTTCTCAAATTGACTTGGAGATTCTAATCCTGAAAGCACAGACTTCCATAAATGAGCAACTCGGTATGAAAATGTTTTCTTGTCATAAAGTATTTCAAGATCACAGAAATTATTCTCAGACATTAGTAGGGGCTAATTCTCACAAAACTCTGTCTTACTTCATACAGTGTCTAGAATCTTTTCAAGGCTAAAAGATTGTCTCAGTCACTATAGCATTAAAAGAAATAAATACCAAAGATAGGAAGGACCACACTGTTCGCTTTTCAATTTGTAGATCATGTTCTACATTAAGTCAGCACAGGTTCTGTAACCCTGGATCCAGAAAACAGGCCAGCAGCCATGCTCTTGAAATGCTAAGTATTGGTAGTTTTGAAAGTCCCTGAAAGAGTAAATATCCTAATTCATTAAATTTCAAAAAGGAATGGATGAATAGGCATCCTGCAAGGATATCTGGCACATAAGTCTGGTTTAGAATTGGGGTCAAGCACAAAGAGTATGTTCAGATGAGTGCAGTTATTGCCCAGGTCACCCATTCTGTCTCTCTCTGAGGTAAAATGCCATTATTTAAAATTAATTTTATGGTTTAAGCTGAAATGTTTCACCGTGCAGCTGGAGGCAGGGAAAGGAACGGTCTAAAAGCCTTAACCGTAGGTTGCTGATTAGGTATGGGTTGTTATGCTGCAGTAACTCCATTGTTACAGTTATATGACTCTACCCATACAACCTTTAATATGAAGGTTCAGTTAATAAAATTAAGCCATTAAAAGCTTCTTAGGAAATAGCTCATTAATACAAACTAATGAGGTAAAAT
The DNA here is from genome assembly GCA_013397275.1 of Burhinus bistriatus. Lineage (NCBI taxonomy): Eukaryota > Metazoa > Chordata > Aves > Charadriiformes > Burhinidae > Burhinus > Burhinus bistriatus. The sequence continues at coordinate 384,658 of VYXH01005916.1, forward strand.
TCTACATTCCTTACTGAATGATCCTGCATTCCTTGAACACCTAAAACTTTTGCCAAAGGTAAGTAAATGTTAGTGTTGAACTGTTAGGCTTGTCTACACTTGAAAGTTACTTTGGATTAAGGCAGGGAATGAATTTCAAGTGCAGCAGCAAATCTGGAATAATTCCAAACACGGACAAGTCATATACAACCCAATCCTGGAAGGTATCATGGGTTTTGAACTCAAAACTGATGCTACACATCCACTTCGAACAACACATTCTTAAAGATTTCAGACTAAAAAAAAGGAAGGAAAAAGACCAAAACCCCTCCAGCATGACCAACCATCCCCTTTGTGCCTCCCATTCTTACCTGCATGCCTTGCACAGGCTCCCCTATACCCAGCACTCCTCTTTTACTGATTCTGATATGCCCCTTACCCTCCTTCCAACATTTTTCTGATAAGATGTTTATAGGCCCTCAACCTAACAAGTGCAAACACAACAGACCAGAAGAGGGAGGAAAGAAAGAGATATTGTATGAGAGAAGGGAAAAATCAACAAAAGATCAAACAAGAAAAATGTGAAACTAGCATACCTTCACTGCTCAATCACTTCTTTCTGGCTGGATCCCATTCCCTATTTTGCATGTTGTCTGTTTAAAGCCCAATCCAAAATCTAATCAAATAGGCAAAAGTCAGTAGGTGACTTTAAACTCTTCAGTTCTGGACAATTCTCTTTATGTTTGATCATAACACACAGAGAACTTAGTCATATAAAAATTATTTAATAAATAACATATACACATACTTTCAGATTCAAGCCCCCATATTAAATAACTTATATTCACCCTTGTTAATACTTAAAATACGGAATTGTACCTATGACTAAAATTGCACATGCTGTTTGCAGGATCGGGTCCCTAACTGCTGTATTCTGTTTTGAACTTTATACTGCATGCTTGTGGTTTCAAGCCCATATTATGGGTGGAATTCTTTGCAGCCAAGATGTAAATATCACAGGCTAAAATCTTCTCATGTATACAATGGCCTAATTACTTTATTATTTTTTATTTATATAATATCCATAGGGTGCCAAATGTTTTACTGAAAAACATCAAGACAAAGCTGCCACGTAGAGAGCTCACAACTTGAATTAGCAAAGGTAAGTGAAACAAAGGAATGCAAGACAGTAATTGAGCATTGAAGTTTAACACACTGTATCAGTTATGTGGCTTGGATATTTTCTTTTAGCTCTTTTGATCTTTTGTTGATGTGTTTTTCTCTTTTTCTTCCTTTCCCAATCTGATTTGATTGGAAGGACATGATCCACTGGGTTGTGACACAGAAATGGAAGGAGATTCAAGTACAGCCTGCCTCACAGATGAAGCCAACAATCAAGCAGCTAGATACATAGTCATTATCTTTCATAAAGTAAATTTCATCCAGAACAGTAAAAATGGCTGAAATAGGACTGCTTAACCTATATTTCTGTCACAAAATAAATTGGCTCGATGTTTAGAATCTAGCTATAAATCCCATTATTAGAATTAGAAATTAGAAAATTTCACTGGGAAGTAAAAAAAAAAAACCAAACAAAAAACCCAAAAACAAAAACCAACCCAACCGACCAAAAAACAGGAGTTGCAAGTCCTTATTTTATTAAATAAAGCTATCGTTTTGTTATCAGTCTGCTTGCAAAAGGGCTTGAGGATGAAGAGGTCATGAGATGTTTGTAAGGTGAAACAGTATAATATTTTTGGAGCCTGATTTAGGCAAGCACATTTTAAAGCAGAACCATAAAATGAGTCTCTTTTTAGTATACAGTTTGTTTCCAAAATTGCCTCCTCACAAGAAGTCACCCAATAATCAACCTATTAGCCATATGAACTGAATTACCGACCTATGGCAAAATATCTGGATTTGAGAATCACCGAGTAATGTATTCCCCAGGCTGCAATTTATTTCTTGTTTGAAGTCCAAAAGTGCGAGCAAGGAATTCTGTAGTGCTGCTCTGCGCCAGGTTCAGAACTGCTCCTGGAGAACATACTTCTATTTTTCTTTTGCAATAGAAATTATCAATACTACTACACAAGAAATGTGTAAAAATGCATAATTTTATACTTTGCTATGTGACTTTCAGTTTAGATCTAGCTAGCATTATGAATCAATGTAAAAGTTTTTCCTTCACATATACTGTGCAGTGTTAACTGTTTCAGAGGACATACTCTTTTGTCTTTGTGTATAAGAATTAGAGTCTTTTTGCAAGCGTTAGATCTCAATTTCATCCCTCCAAGTGATCTGTAACACATTACATTCCTTATTTTGCTTTAGACCGCTACTGATTAATGCCTTATGTTGGCTATTTGTTTGTTTTTCCCACATGTTAGTTCATCGTCACTGGAATTACAGTAACACATGTGCCAGGGAATGTGACCTATCAATCTTAACTGTCCTTCATTGAGTCTGAGTGGAGATGTAAGACAAGTTCATACATATAATATTTGAAGGTTTACACTTAAATTTGACATATAATTTGCTGCTGGAAGACTTTCATATAATTGATTCATTAAAGTATCAATTATTTAGTATAAACGTGTGTGAATTGATATCAAAATCCATACTTTGTTGCCATTCACACAATAAAAAAGCCAAATGCAAGTTTCTTTTTCCTTCACATATACAAAAAAGATCAAGAGAGGTCTTGAGAAAAAGAGAGAAGAGGAAAACCAACCCAACCTCCTGTCTGCTCCTTTACCAAACCTTGAGAGAAAAGATGGGTCTTTCCAATTCTTGGGTCTCTTGATTGCACTAGTGAGAATGCAGCTTGTGGAGAAAAACAATCTTTCAACATAGAAGTCCACACAGATAAGTTGAAAGCAGCTGAAAGCACCTTGAAACAAATTGACCGGCAACACCAATCATAGCACAGATCCAAAGACAAAAAATGTGAAATACTGGTTCACAAGCAGTCCAAAGTATATTCAACCAGCTGTATTTTCATTAGTATTCCTCACAGGGCCCAAACGCAAGCCTTGGTAATTCTCACAGCTGCTTCTTGTGACCCACCAACTTTCCCTGCCTTGCACAATTTAACAAGAATTTTATGTATTTCTGAATTATTTGTTCCACAGAACTGGCAATGTCAAATATGAAGGCGATAATGAGCTGAAGGACATCAGCAAACTAAGTACGTCAGAGCCAGTGCCCCCAATGTTATCATGTGGAAATTGCTTAAAAGCAGGGACAATCCAGGCCCTGCTATACCACAGGCCTGAGAACCTTTTGTACAGAACAGGTTGCTTACACTCACCATGTGTGAGCTGTGCATCTGTGGGACCATCTGAAGTTTATCGGACATACAACAAAATGCCACACTCGATGCTGTTGAAAACCGTGGACAAAAAGAAACAGTCAAAAGCAAGTTATACATAAATTTATGATCTCTGCTAAAAGTATCCAGTAAATTTGCTATTCAGGTCTTTCAATTTTGCTGTTACCTTAAGGATTAATTTTATTTCGAGGACTGGGAGTTCCATCTGCACCAAAATCTTTTTTCTGAAGTATTTATAGGTTAGCATGGTAATGGTAGGCATCTATATCATAGCAATATTGATCTGCAGTAGGTTTCAAAGCTCATACTGGAAAATTCCTGCTTTTCTGAACTAGCCAAAATGTACCTAAAAAATTGAACTTGCATAGGGTGTAAGAGACCAAAATTACCAAGAAACAAGCATTATGGTCTTGCATTTTCTTTTTGATACTTCGTTTCATTCAATTGCTCAGGGGATGGGGGGGGGGGAGGACACGGCAAAAAAAACAACAAACCATTTCTACACAGCATACTCTTTTTAAAACATGGAAGGATAACATTTACCTACTCCAGAAAATACACCAATACATCCAAGTACACACAGACAAACAGAAAATCTGTAAACCAAAGAGCTCTGTGTTATCTCACAGATAAAGAGAACACATTTTTTCATGTTACTTAGATATCTATATATTTAGATGTCAAGATATTTTGATATCAAGAGGCAACAGAAGCAGAATAGTTAACTACATGGAAAATTGTTCCTAATGTGTGAGCCACAAAACTATCACTGTGAGGGTGAGAAAGGCCTCATGCTAAAGAACATTGGCTGGCCTCCATTTGTCTCATCCTCTTTCTCCCATGAAATAGACCAACCACTTTGTTAATGAACAGTAATTAATTCCAGAAGGAATAGGAGATACAAGAACAGATTCTCATAACCGTTTTAATAAAGGAGCAAGACATGTTAATGATCAGACTGTGGGTATCTCTCTATTAACAACTAGTGCAGTGCAATAGGAAGGGGTCTACAGGACAAAACAGTGTATGTTGAGGGTGTAATGTCTACACTACACACAGTTTATGGGGAGTTATTTCCAACCAATTCCAGTGTGGACTGCACGTTCATTAGTTGTCAGAGCATGTTAGGTCATGGGTCACGGTTTAATTTCACCCAGGAGGAATCCCATTTGTGTACTCTGAGACTGCAAACCATCTTGCAAAGCAAAGCCCCAATGTGGGAATGACCAGGAGGTTCAGTTCCAAAGCCTGCTCCTGATCCAACCTAAATTGCTAAGTAGGGATATCCCAAACACCTCACAGGACACAATTTCAGTCTAACTGCTCTATAGGGACCCACATGGGCCAGGGAAACTTACAGACAAGATACTGCAGGGCACCGACAGCACTAACACATGCTGCCTGCCAAATAGGTGCATCTGATACTATTCTAAGATGTTCACACTCAAAGTGAATTCAAATTCACAAAACATTTTTAGATCTCTGCTTCTAAGGGTTGAAATCTATGCCAATGCAGAGAAGCAGCTTTCATGTGCCGCTCTGCCCTTCTTTATTCCTAGTTTGACTCCATGTGGTGTCCAGGCTTTGTACTGGCCCTCTGCTAGGGAGAACTTCACTGACTGTCCATGAAGGGATTGCAGAATCCTTCTCCCCAGTCCTCTTTCTCCTCTCAGACAAAACACAAATGACTCTTCCATTATACTTGGCACCTTACATATCCATATGTGTATGCGTGAGGCAGATATACCAGAAGAGATACTGTCTTGTGCTTACCTTTATTTCTTAAACGCTTTTATTTCTTCAAGGTAAAAATATTCAACCACAGTCCTATTTCATTGTATGGGACAGAATGCAGATCTCTGAAGAGAAAGCAGCTGAATTCTTTGGGTCCAAAACTTCAGTGTTAGAAATAGAAAAAGTAGCAAATTCTGTTTAATGCAGAAGGGATTGCAAAGGTAATTTCTTAACAGCTGCATAAGTCATACATTCATGATAAAAGAGACTTACTAAGCACAGATATGAGAACACTTACTTTTTTTTTCCCCTTAACGAAAACCAAGAATGGTTTCTCTGATGCAACATACTTTCTTTTGCCTTTTATGTAAAAAAGTGTGATGGCAACAAATGAAACCATCCATCCAACAGAACGGCTAAGTTAGCATCTGTTAGGTCAAGTTAGTAAAAGACAGACAAAACAAATGACTGGGCTGCTCTCTTTTCTAATTACAAGAAATGTAGTTGATGTTTGAGAGCAATTCTGATCCTAAGTAGTAAAACTAAAGCCCATGTTGGGTTTTGTTTATTTGTTGAATTTCTGTGGGTAAAAAAAAGTTCAAAACAACATATTCAGCAGTTTAGTTGAAGTTTCTTGTTCTACATGTAGTTTTTGAAATACAGGTTTGTTGTACTACTCAAAACTTAATCCTTGGTAACTATTAGCATTTTATTAGCACCACCTATATGTCCATTTTTTACTGTAACCATATACATCTCTCATAGGGGCATAAGTTGGGGAGCATTCTTAGCTCATACTTGTTTTCCCCATGCAGCCACACATGTGGTGAACAGCTGTAGAAGTTCTAAAATTGTCTTTACACATTGCACATGCTGTTGAATATAATATGCATACACATTATGTATGAAGCAAGTCCTGAAGTAACATAATGCACTGAATATTTCTTTTTCCTTGTTTTTGTAAATATTTGGCTTTTTTTATTTATAAAGACAAATGCTTCCTGCTTAAATTCTTTCAACAAAATAATAGCACTTAATTATGCAGAATTGCAGGTTTATCAGTTCTTACCACAAGCAAGCCTATTAACCACCTCCACTATGGCAAAGAATCAAATGCTGTCAAAAGTGAATCTGCAAAGCAACTGTTACTATGGTATTGTGACCAGCTCCACTGCAATAAAGTATAGAAATGAAAATGTAAATTGTTACTTAGATATACATTTTTCTCCAGAGTGCTATAAGCAAAAATTGAAAACAGCTGACACTGAGTCACCCTTCTAGATAATAAATATTGCTAATATGAATCTGATGTGTTAAAGGGTGGGGGGAAGCTCCAGAGACTAACACTCCCCTCGTTAATATTCTACCACCAAATTGAAAGAAAGGTGGGGCAATTTCCCCATCTCTGGTGAGAGCTTAGTTTTCTGAATGCAGCTAAATCAGTCCCCACAGGGATATCTTATCTGCAAGGCTCATGAAAAATATCTGAAGAGTAAATGGTTAGCATTTGGAATGGACCACACTGCGCGAAGTAACAGTTATTTCATAAGAGATTTCCCATGGTAGATATTCCCAAACCCAACTACAAGGTCTTCACTCCCACACCCACCACAAATGATATTTTTTGAATGCTGTGCTATACTATTAATACGCTCAGGGCAATTTTAAGCAACAAAGTACGTATAGCCAAGCACAGTAAAAGGATACCTTATTTCTTGGTTATTATTAAAGAAAGAAAGCTGATCCATTTAAATGAGAAACACCTCCCTCTGCTCCCACCTTCCATCTGCCAACAAGTACAGATATTGCACATGGGGCTTATCACACACTAGAAAGGAAAGCATTATACAAAGCCCACTGTTAATTTAGCTATGTAAATGTGAGCAATCTTTTTTTAGTTTGCCCCTTTTTTCTGCTTTCTTACAGTCCTTGTAACATGCTCAAAAGAATAAACATTATTTTGAAAACTTTCAGAATTATTTGTAATTTTTAATTATATTTTGACCAACTAGGTACTGTAGAAACGTGCTATCACTTTGATTTTAAATTTAGCATACACAAAAAGAGAAGCAATTGTCTGCAAGTCTTTCACACTTATCTACCACACATATTTTCTGCACACACTAAAATTTGTCAGATTAAATACTTTTTCTTTCAATTTAAAAAAAAAATAGCAAAAATCAATTTAATCTGATTTATGGATCTGACAAAAGATCTTACAAGAATTGTCAGCTAATTTGAGGAATTTCACAAAACATTTTCATTAAAATATCTAATTACATTGCTCTCTCCCTTTTCTGTATACTACATGACAAAAAAAACCCCAACAACAACAAAAAAACCTTTTACAAAGAGGTTTTACTTTACTCCTTTTAGTATTAACTTATGTTTGTTCTGCATGCCAAAACAGTACATGGATTATTCCGATACTCTGATTTAGGGTATCATCTTACCCATCTTTGCCAGTGAAGTTTTTAGGGAACTTATTCCATAATGCATATCTTCGTCACGCCCCAGTTCAACCAATTACTGATGTGTTTACCAATAAGTTAATAAGTTGCTCCCCTCAGGGTTAATGAAATTGCTTGAGTGTCTAAGTTGTGTTGACTAAAGCTGCAATGAGGTCATCTGCCTGGAGAGATGCAAGTTGGAACCTCTCGCTATTTCAGCTTACATGAGTTCAGATCTCCTAGTGGTACTAGCAAACAAATACTAGCCAAAGACCAAGACTCAAGCAAAGATGAAACTTAGGGCAAAATAAGCCAAGAAAAAAGTACATACTATTTTGCAGGATGCTGCGTTTTGTTCCTTGTAGAATACTACATTACTCAGCTGAGGCCCCAGTCCTGTTAGCTCTGCTCACAGGGAAAATTCACACATTATGTGACACAAGTGAAAGTGGCTGAATCAGGCCACTTCAGATTAAAGAGCCTGTGAACTTTAGCATTTAGACGTATGTACACCAGACAATTTGCTCCCCCAAAAGTTAGGGGTTTTTCTATCATTGCAGTAATTGTCATGTAGTTAAGCCATTGTTGATACATAGGAGAGATGTCAGATTTCTGCCATAAGGATTATCCGCATAGCTGCTATAAGAGATATCAGAACCAGTTTCTTCAAACATACAGGGGCTGCCTTTTTTTCCAGCAGAGATCTGGGAGAAGAGGAGGAGGGGAGAGTTGGAGAGATCCTTAGACCAGGAATGTAACTTCCAATAACGACTTACAGATGTCAGAGTAACCTTCTAGGATCTTCCTATTAGGCCAAAGCTCTTATTTGTAACATATGCAGGATAAAAGCCCCTTGCATAAGACTGTAAACAAGCTTCTCAACTAAACTAGTGGTGGCTCAGCCAACTTCAGCCCTGGGGGCAGGGAGGGGCGAAGCGGGTAAAAGAGGCCTAATTTTGTAGTATCACACTCAGTTTTTCTTAGGATTTTATCATTACTTTAGAGATGGGATGTCTCTACTATTTAGATTCCAAATCACCACCACAAAACGATTGGAAGTGCCAATGATAAAGCAAGTAAAACCACACCCAGCATTTTAAGAGAGATATTTTAATTTAGACATGCAACAGTAACGATAGAAGATGGGAGTTTTCACTTAGAATCCACAGCCAAAAAGAGAATGAAAAAGCATCCAAGTTGGGCAGCTCATATATATCTAGGAGAGTTTATGTTTAAGTGCATCCAGCTTTCACAGTAAACAGCATAATATATAATTAATCATATTTCAGCAGTAAATACTAATATGCTGAATGCCTTATTTACTATAAAACACTTTCAAGGCTTCAATTTCAGATAGTCTCATTCATAGAAGCTCTTTCATAGAAGTTATTTGTATAAATTAAAATCAACATTTGATCTTCCTGCTGGTTCTTATTATCAAACTCTTAACAGGGTATCTTTGATGTAAAGCAAGGGCACATTGCAGGTGACGTATTTCCTTTGCACATGAAAATAAATTGTTTACAGTGTGTGTCACCACAGAAGAGATTTGTCACCACGTGTACTACAGGATCAACAAGAGACAATTTGATTGCATCAATTAGAGTTTCATTAGGATGCCAATCAGCATTTTTGCCAGCAAAAAGACACTAGAGCGTGCCTGGAAGCATCAGCTGTGTCTGCCACCAAGATTTGCTGAACAGGGAGCAGATAAGGAAAGAAAAGGCACACCTGGAGTCTCACAGACCCCTGTGGTGTAGGTTAGCAGAAGGTGGCCCAATAGTCCCTTTCCCCAGTCCTAAGCAGACTATGCCAAGATGTACCAGGCCCCATCAGGAATGGCACAGACCTGTTGGTATCACGAATCGAAGCTCCTGCTTCTCACCAGCTACACGGGAGTCGGCAGAGCCTGTGAACCTGATGTACCTGAGCTGCATTTAAGTTTCCATAAGTGCGGTGGTAGTTTTTAACACTTGCTGCTTCTACAAGCTAGTGCAACGTCAGAGGTTGAGCTGGACTTCTCTTACCTGGAACAACCTAGGAAACTGCCCTCTTTGAACATATGCTGATTCTTTCTAAAAACTAGTAGCTATCAAGGCACCACAAGGACCTCATTCTACCTCATGGGGGAATTACCGCCATCAGAGTGGGGGAGTAACAACTGTTGTTCTGTATCAGCCCCATGGTTCAGCCAGTGCAGAGCTTTGTCCATGGCCACAGCTGTTTCACAAAACTTCAAGGGGTTTTGCAAAAGGTAGTTAGGTCACATCTGTCTCAGGTAAAGATTCTTCTCGAGCCCATTAGTCAGAAGCATAAAAATGTATCTCTTTTCTAAAATGCTTTATTCTTTACTTAATAGTATGTCAAATCTGAGTGAGCTTGGGGTTTGGTTTTGTTGGGATTTTTTCATCATCAACTAATTTTCTAGATCCCATTAAACTCTAGATATCAAGCAGTATCCTGAATTAATGATTTCCCCAAGGAAAATACACATTGTATGAAAAAAGCTTCCTTTCAATTTTGAAGGCAAAACATTTGAGTTTCATTAATATCTTATTCATCGTGTTTTGTAAGATAAAGTGAATAGCCGTTCCTGCTCTAGCTATTACTTTGTAAAAGACTAGATGCATCATGGCACAGCTTATTCATCTAGGGTATATAATTATCTTAACTGGAGTTTTTCACCTCTCTGTTTGAAAGCTTTTCTGTGTTGTTATCACTTTTTTGACCAAAGTAATCTTGCTGTAATTTTGGGCAAGAAAGATCCGGTGGCAGCAGGAGTCTTACCAACATATGTGACATAATCTGTCTTCTCCACCCCTGTTACATTCACAGAACACAATGATGTGAGGCAGGGACACCCACTTGCATGAGTGGACACACAGGGAAGCGGCAGCTCTGGGCTTTCTGTGTTTGTAGATGTCAAATAGACAAGTAACAATATCTCTATAATTTTACTCAGGGGCAAAACATTTTGCCCAACAGTTACAGAGGACTGTTCCCTTCTGTAATAAAAAAAAAGCAGCAATGCGGAGAAGTGTAATGTTTCCAGCACTGAGGTTAATCATTTCAGGACAAGTCCAATAGCCCTGGTTGGAAACTTTGCACAACTGAGGACTGGCATTTGACAAAATTTTTAATCGTAAGGGAACACTGAAAGAATTGAAAACTATTTCAAATTAATGGAAAGGTACATGGGTTGTTAAAAATTTTAAAGAATATCTCTTCAAAAGAGCTTCAGCAACACCATTCAATTTAGGTTTCCCATGAGCCTCCAAAAAAGAAAGTGTCGAATAGACCTTTATTCATATTTCATGAAATATTAGAATTATTTATGTTCCTACATAATTTTGCTGAAATCTACAGCTAACTGAGCACCACCTGTGAAATTTACATATTCTGTGTAAAATCATACAGACAAGACAAGATTTCTTCATGTTGTAAAATCTGCTTAAGTCCTCAGATCCTCACTACAGGACAATAATACATGAACATAAGCAGATTTTGCACAGAAAAAACAGTCTGAGATTTCTCTCAGTGTTTCATTTTTCTTGGTAGCATAGCTGATGAGCAGGTGCTTATTCTGCAAGAATTTCTTGGTTTCAGCTTCTCTAAGCTGTCATAACCTTCGTATTTACAAACTGCTGCAGCCGTAATGAAACTGATTCCCAGCTCTGTTCATCGCATCCATGAACACTTACCATGTCTCAAAATTTACCATTAATGCATGTAGCACAAAGTGTTCACAGAATATCTTAGGTATCCTGTAAGACTTCACTTCAGGTCCTCAATCTATCTATTTAACTGCCTATAATAAATTTGTTCAGAATTATTAGAGTTTACAATTATGCAGCTTTAAAATTAATGAGATGCAATATGAAACACTAAATCAGATTTTCACTTGTTCATATTCTCCTAGATCATAATTCTAATAAATATAAATAGAAGGGACAAGATAGAAACCTCAATTATAGTTAACAATCCAAATACTTCTATTAAAAAAATCAGAAATTGCATAAACATTATACATATGGACCTATACATGTATAATGTATTTTCTTCATTCTAAGCAGCGCAATGTCACAGTTACATTAGGATTACGCAAACAGAAAGGAAGAATACTTGCCGTATTACAGAGATAACTGCTGTCTCTGTTCTGTGGCAGCAACAAAGAAAGAAAAATCTCTCTGAAAACACAAAAAAACCCCAAAACCTATCTCCTTTCCAGCAATTTGTAAATTATGTTGAAACTGCAAGTCAACAAAATATGTTTTTAAAGGTAAGAAAAAGTAAATTATTTATTATTCTACTATAAAACTATTTGCACTGTCAGCCTGAGATTTTAATATAAATAATTTTATATTCCTAAACTGACCTTTGTCTCCATTTCAGTAGTTCTCCTATAAGAAGACACAGTATGGCAGGACCTAAAATAATGTAAGGTTAATTAAAAAAGATCTAATAAATCAAGTTTTACCATGTTAAATCTACCCAGGAGTTATTTCTTTAGTGAACAGAAAGATATAGTTCATAATTATTCAGGTTTAATTCTTGGTTAGTGAAGTAAAGAGCTGTGGTGTCTCATGAGAGCTGTAAGAAATCCTAGGTTTGATCCAGCTCTTATTAACTTTAAGTGCAGCTGAAGTGGGCTCCATTTTTCCCTTGATATCTCCACTGTACTACAGTTGTACTACAAACAATCCTTTTTCATTTCTGTTCTTTTACCTTTCACAGATAACATATTTGTTTATAATGAAGTAAAAAAATATTTCCTATTTAACACAGGGATATATTCTCAGTCACTTTTTGACATTATTTATTCTTTTTAATATGATTAATTGGATTAATCAAATACTTGAAGAAATACAGAGCACTTACACCTTCCACTGAATTAGAGGGGTTTGGATCTATCTTAGGGCTAAACCCTCAACACTTAACATTCTTTTACAATACGGCTATAGTTTTATCTGGCACTCACACAGCACAAGAACCTACACAAATGACTGAAAATATATGGAGTACCCGGATGTATTTTTTTCCTCCAGTATGGACATTGTACACATTGTATTCACAACCGCAAGTACACAAAGTACAGTGGGATTTGTCCCCTGCATACAGCGATTTTTACAAATAGGTCACACTGTTAATGAGTCCCATCATTTCTCCACATTTATAATATTCCAGTGCTAAATGGATACTACAGTGGATTTATGTTTGCAGGAATCACCTGGAAACAGGTATAGGAAGAAATGAAAATAAGCTGCACAGTTTTTGTTACTCGGAGGCAGAAAAGCTGTCCGGAACAATTTGCTCTTAATGGCTGTTTTAGCTCAAAAGAGGCCCTGAAGTGAAGAATAAACAAACTGTCACAGGAACAGAGAGTAAGTCTCTTAAGATCAGGGTTAAGGTTCATTGGTACAATTGCTCTAAGGCAAAACATTACCGCATCTTGGATTAATCTTGGCATGTAGATAAATATAAAGGTACAGCAGTAATGCACACATAGTGCCTTTTTTGTAACCCTTGCACATGCAATACAGCCAAATGCATAACACAAAATGTAGCGTCTTGTGAAAATGAAATAGGAATTTTAAATATGTTGAAACAGAGGTTTAGAAATTCAGCAAACTAGATAATAAACAAAAGTTAGATAAATACGCTCTGCTGTCACAGTCTTGCACAAACTGTATTACCCTTGTTTAAGCTAAAACACAGACTCCAGCCAGCCATCTATCTCAAAAAAAAAAAAAATAACAGTTTTCCCATCTACAACTTGCCTTCAGCTTCTCTCTCCCCCACAAAGCCTCAACATTTTATTTTTTGTTTTAAAAGATTATTTTAACATATTTTGATCCTCCGATGAATAAAACCAAATATGCACAGTGCAATTCCGTGCTGGAGGACCAAGTGCAGGATTCAGAGAATCAGATATGGAAGCATCTGCACACACCCTGTGGAGGGGTTAGTCCTCCACATTTATTTAAATATTATTACATCATGGTAGTGAACAACCATTCAATTTAGCATCAGTTAAAAGAAAGGTTACACTAAATCACTCTTCCCTTCTCTCTGCTCATTCTTCATTGTCCACGAGCACCAGTGTCCAGAATTCAGCCACATCTCTCTCACCCCCAGAAACATGACTCTCCACGTACTCCCCGGCCCATTCCACCTAAAGACATTTCAGTTCTTGGAGCTGGGTCCGAAGGACACAGGCACACAGTATCAGCACACAGGCTGCAGTCTCAACCCAAGTAGCCTGTTCTCCTGTGCCACCTTCAAAGCAGCCCCTGTATCAATTGCTCAGCTTCAGGCAGGTGCCAAGGACACGCAGAAGTAGGGACCATCCTAGCTGCAAGAGTGGGACTCGGCAAGGATCTCTCCTCTCCTTCTATGTGAGGTTCCTCATTCCCTCACTGTGGACTCTAGTTTTAGTTAACACAACACCTCACCCCATGCAAAAGTCACATATCGCCACACTGATACAGTGATAAACATTTCCAGCTCATGAAGGACTGTCACTATTGCAAGAACAGAGCTGTATAACGCTGTACGTCCACACTGCTTATCCTTCCTTGTTTATTTGTAGAACATAGCTGAGCTAAGAGGGGAAGGGGAAGAAACCTTTCTTCTGATAGCAAGCATCTGCATTCCAGTCCAGCATCGTGTTATCGTTTCTCCTCACTAATAAATAATGCTGGAGAGCATTATTTATTAGACTAAGAGCAGTAACAGTCTATCAGGTTTCTGGACAGGGCAAACTCCTGAGGACTAAGCCTCTCCATTTGCTGATACACTGCTCCCTTCACAGCCTCCTTGGCACAGAGAGGTGGAATACTCCCACTGGCCTCAAGTATTAGTTCTTTTTTCCATTATGGTATTTTAGAAACTGTTAGACTCTCCAGGACTTCTCTGGCCTGAAACACAGTTAGAACCAGCACTGGTAACAGAGGCTCTCCCAAGCCAAATTCTAACATTATTAAACTGTTCTTAACATAACGTGCCTGTAGACTTTCATAGCAAGAGCTGCTGCTGACATGCATGGAGGGAGGAGTATTTGATGATGGAGGAAAAGCAAGCAGGCTTTGGATGAGTTTTCCACAGAAGTGGATGCAGAATGCAGCGCCGTGCAGGCAGAAACGGCGGGGCAGGTTTCATGCAGGACAGAGGCTTGGGAGCAGGACCGTGTGTTCATGAAATCACTCACCAGCCTGGGGCCAAGAGCTTGCACGCGCAGTTTGATAGCAGCTTCTCTGCCAGGTTCAATATCAGTGCCACTGCTCTGAAGCACCAGCATCCCCATATGTTCAGCTTCAAGCCACTTCATACAAGCAGTTATATGAGCTGCTAAAGTCTGGGGATGGCCATTACCAATGAGACTGACCTTCAATAATGTTATTTGTGACTCACATAATTTCACTATAACTATTTTAGAAGTTTTGAGCACATAAATATACAGATAATTTAAATTCACACTGCACATGAGTTATTTTCTCTGTGTATGATCAAGGAGCTAGTAGGCTTAAAATGGTTTGGCTTTAACTGAATAGCTAATAATTTGGTTTGTTTTTAAAATACGTTGCTACATGGGTTCCGCACACGCGGAAGAGCCAAGGAACATTATTAAACTTTAAAAAAGTTGCAAAATGTCACAATCACCTAAAAGCTAAAACCATATTAAGCCTTTAAAACATATGGTCGCTTAACACTTAAAAATCTCACTAAACTTATAATCCCATAAAGCCTGTGACAAATTAACTGATGATTGTATAGTAAAATCTAATTACAAATTAATTAAAATTGTTCAAACCATTATAGCCCACCTCAGAAACTCACATCCTATGTCATTTGGATGTAGGTATGCAGGGTGTCTCTTAATTCCCCACCTGCCTTGATCCAGCCCCAGGAACGAAGGGAGTCTCGCTGGTTGCCTGTATCAGCTCTGTAAAGGAGCGGGCTCCTGGAAACACACCGTATGAAAACAGCTTTGTGTCTAGACATGCAGAGTTTGTTAGCTCAATCTAATCGATGGCCCTGACCACACTGGTATCCAAATGGATTTTTGTCACCAGCATCAACCTTCACTTGGCTCAACAAAATCACCCTCTTGCCATTGCTCTACTGTGCCTGGCCATCTGATGTTAAAGAAGGACTATTTGTTGAGCAATGGCAATAGTGAAGAAGCGCCCCCTCCCTCCCCCAAGTAATGTCACATGGTAAGCAGCAATGTCACTAGAGTCAAGTTTTTAAGCCAGCAGGCAGTTAATCTCCTAAAGATATTAGAGCTGTGCAACTCCACTTTCCTGAATTTAATATATTGGCATTCACAATTGTGCATTGAGCTAGGCCACAGTCTGCAAAAACAAGGAATAACATTCTCTTGGAAATGGTATATCTGTTTTCTCTTTTTAGAGCACCAAGTGGGAGCAGGTTTGCCATCTATAGGACACTTAGCAGTTCAAAAGGCCTAATCTCTGAAAATCATCTATTATTTCTTATCTTCATGAATTTTGAGACACATCATTAATTACTTTACAGACTCCACAGTACTAGTACAGAGAACTGAACTGCCAACATAAGTTTAATTTTAACTTATACATGTATTTATAAATTATTATTTGTAATATACATCACATAAATCAGCCTGTGATAGCAACCCATCGGTAGCAGCAGGTTAGCATCAGGGAGCAGCAGGAGCTGGCTGCTCCACCAAGGAAGGTGAGCATGGACCTGATGCTGACAGTGGCCTCACCAGCAAGGTTCCCATCCAAAAGCCCCCAAGCGAGGCAAGCAGAGCAGGTCTGAAAACAGTAAACAGGGTCAGCTGATAGTCCAGTGATGTTCGGACAAATTCATGGTGACAAGGCAGGTCCTAGGTCAAGCCAGGAAGCCAGCTGGGGGTCAGGACCAGCAGGGGTATGGCCAGGCACAAGTACCACATAGCTTGGGCAAGGGCCTGAACCAGAAGGGGGAGATTCTGAGGAGGCCCCTCACAGCCCCTTCTCACAGCACTCTTCTCATAGCAGTCTTGTCCAAGGCTACACAGCTGCACTGTGTCAGGGCTGGCCTCAAGCGCAGGCAGCCAAACCCACTCCCAGGAGAGGGGAAGGGGCTACCCACCCTGTTGGTGCTCTCAGGGTCCCGACAGTTGGGAGGAAGACCCTCATTCAGACCCATGGTCTAGTTCATAGAATCATAGAATGGTTCAGGTTGGAAGGGACCTTAAAGATCACCTAGTTCCAACCCCCTTGCCATGGGCAAGGACACCTCCCACTAGACCAGGTTGCTCAAAGCCCCATCTAACCTGGCCTTGGACGCTTCCAGGCATGGGGCCTCCACAACTTCCCTGGGAAACCTGTTCCAGTGCCTCACCACTCTCATAGTGAAAAATTTCTTCCTGAGATCTAATCTAAATCTTCCCTCTTCCAGTTTGAAGCCATTACCCCTCCTGCTATCCTAGTTCCTGGATGCCCCACCATTGGTTCTCCCAGATGCGTACAATGTGGCTTCAGCCCACCCTGAAGCCCCAGCCCCTCCACAGAAATGCAGCATTCACACACCTGTTGAGTCTGTGTCCTCATCCCCTGCGCCTTCTGCATTTCAAGGGGGAAAAACATTTCTGAATGCCACAGATTTCACCGAACATCTACTCCACAGCATAAACAACTTGCCTGCAAGCAGGAGCAACCAATCCACTTCTAAAATGTGGATTTGAGCTGGAGGAACAGATAGAACAGGAAGCACCTTGGTTAGATGTGATGGTGGGATAAAGTCACTGTCTCACAGGGCACACCAAGCTCTCCCAGTGAACTACGGACCAACTCAGCATAGTTCATGGCTGAGGCACTAAGATCTCTAGGGCAGGCCTCCAGGAGTCCTCAGGAGAAATAGCTACAGCAGCATGGAAAGTGTGGGAATGCTTCTCTCCCCAAAGCAGGAATTTCTGAACATAAGACTGTCCCATGCATGTTTGATCACAAAACACAGGAACACACTGAAGCAAGAACATGTCCCAAAAGCATGGTAGTAAGTCTTTCTGTCTGCCTGGAGAGCAGATGCCACAAAGCAAGCAAAGACAGTGCTATGGCACCTGTCTCCACAGTCTATAGAGAAATATACCTCTTCCTGTTCCAGTTTGTGGTTGTACGTACAGTGCCACGCTACTCTAAAGACCAATGGTCAAATTTTCACCTCTCAAATTATATTCCAGCAAAATATACAAGCTGCAAATAGCCCTATAATTTTAAGAAAAGAAAAAAGAAAAGAAATCCCAAGAGAGCAGTACAGACCAAGCATATCCCCCGCTCACATTGTCTCACAGGGGTCACCAGTTCACTGGGGCAGAGACTCCTCCAAATGCTCCAGTAATTCTGTTTCTGGCAGCGTAGGGGCTGCCACAAATTACTACCACTGCCTTCACCACAGTGGTTCCTTTGCCCTGGCTTATTAGCTTACTCTAGAAGTATGTCGACTTGGAACTAGAGTCTGATCTTGAAAAATCTTTCCTTAAATTTTAATAATGAACAGAATAACTGGCTTTCTTTTTTCAATCCCACATTTATTCAGGCTGAATTCTCCCTGTCTTTACAAACGTCAGCATGTGCAAATGTCACACTGGTCATACGCTGAATGTCTGAATAGTGACATCATGCTTTCCGATGTTCTGAACAAGCAATCTGATATCAGAAGTCAAGGCCAAAGCCACAGAGACACTAATTTTAATTACCTTGAAACAAACAGAATATCCTTTCACCAGTTCTGAGCTGACATCTACTGGTAGAAGATTGCAATGGTGTAAGACACTGGACACAATCAGGAAACACAGAGCAAGATACTTTGTTAAGGATCCTCAAGTGGTACCTGGTGAATGATCTGGGATTGGAAAGGATGAGAGCTAATAAAAGTATAAATTCCATGCAATTCTGCTGGGAGGGTAGTAATCTCTCGCAGAGGGATCAAGCACATAGCTGGGGGTTGAAACTCCTCAATCATCACCTCCAGTTTTGCATTTCAAGCATAACTTTGAGACAATTTCATTAATGCAAATGATTGTGCCGAAATTCATTTTAGTCAGATCTGCTTTGGGTTAGCTTAGATCATGAAGGGTATGAACACATAATAGCTTGCAACTGTTTTAGAGGAGTTCAAAAAGTTCTTAGGTCTCAGCTGAGGCACAGTAATTAATAACATGCACATCCTCCTAGACAGCTGCAATGTAGAATCAACCCAGCTTGCATAAAGCCACCACTGAAGAGGGTTTAAAAATTCAAATTATGCTGAAATAAACAATTACTAAATCAGAAAAAGATTGTTTTCCCAGGAACTTGAACTAGTGTAAGAGCACTACTTCAACAAAATCAATTCGGTATGCAGGTAAGGCTGCGGATGCATCTTTTCCACCCTCAGTTTCTCACATAGCATAACGAAGAGATTGGCAGCGCTGGGAGCATCCAAACCTTTCAATACACATGAAAGTGGCACTCGGATTCTCTGGAGTCAATCATATGATGGCAGCACTGCCACACTAGAGCTGCACATGAAAAATACTGCCACAGATTCTGTCCAAACTACGCAATTTAACGTATTTTACATAACAGAAATTAGGTCCCCAATTTATGACTAAACACATAGGATTTTATCATGTGCTCTTGCTTGAGGCAAATTAATATTAGAGGACCTCTTAGAAAAGAACAAGCCCCTTTCTGACATATTCAAAGAAGGCATCCCATCATGAAAAGAAAAAGGTGAAATTCAGATTCAATATGCTGTTTTGTTTCTCCTGCTCTTTGCACCCCAATTGGTTCTAATAACCAGAAAATTTACACAAATTTAGTGCTGATATGGAGCATCAACATCCTGGGGACTACAAAAATATACTGAACAACCCAGTCATTTTCCCTTGGCAACCTATTTAAATGTTTGGCTCTGAAAAACATGCTGACAATTTGGTTTTGCCAGCTTTACACACCATGAAAAGAGCCCCCTCTTCCATGTCAGGGGAGTTTGTAATTCTGTTCTCTCTCTTACCTAAAGGTCATGGGATGGGACAAAGGACAGATGTGTACTTGAACTCTTCAGAACAACGCATTGAAGTCCTATATAGGGAAGACTGCACACCAGTCTTTTAGTAATGGAGGGCTTCTTTTCATGCTCAGCATACAGAGGAATGGGCGCTTCCACAGGATACCCTCCCTTTCAAGTAGAGTAGGTCCCACACGCACATTCAGGTGCAGTCTCTGGAAGCAGAGAAACAAGCTGGCCATCACAAGTGAAGGCCTAACCAGACAGAAATTATTTTGAGCAGGTAATTGGCGAAGGGAATATGGGTAAAGAAAGAACTTAGAAGATCCAAGGAGTAAGCAGACATCCTTTACCGACCCAGTGAACAATAAGGCAAGGCGGGAGCAAAGCAGCTGAAGGGACACATTTGTTTTGGGTGAGAAGATGAAGTGCCAGAAGGGAGAGCAAGGCAGAGGAGACTGCTCATCCGCAGGCTGGCAGAGACCAGGAGAGCAGCAGCAGGGGTACAGGGCTGAGTCAGAAATAATTGACTCAATTGTAATGAAAGAGTTTAGAAATTAATTTTCAGGGCGAGAAATAGGTAGTTGCTAGCTCGATCAGCTGATGATGTAATATGGCCCCAATCAGGGATCATTCTGCAATAGTCCCTTGGTTGGACACTAGCTGAAGGCTGAGTTAA
Organism: Burhinus bistriatus; assembly: GCA_013397275.1. Taxonomy (NCBI): domain Eukaryota; kingdom Metazoa; phylum Chordata; class Aves; order Charadriiformes; family Burhinidae; genus Burhinus; species Burhinus bistriatus. The sequence continues at coordinate 404,852 of VYXH01005916.1, forward strand.
TGAAGTGTGAGATTTCTCTAGCAAGTGAGACCACTCTAATGGGTGAGAAAGGCAGCAGGAACAGGGCTGCTTTCTGGATGGATGAATTTTTTCACTGCAGTTTCCTGTACGTGCCAAAGACCTGCCTGTAAAACTTTCATGGGTACCCTGCCGTAGAGTCTCAGATGAACGTAGCTTTATAAATAACAGGGAAAATGATACAGTGAGTTAAATGAATAACATAGGGCAATGACACTTTGCTATCATTTACCCTGACAGAAACCTAAGGCAACTCTGTTGAAGTTAGCAGAGTTATTCTAAATTTACGGTAGTATCTGAGAGCCAAATTTGGCCTATAAATTAAAGCAGTAGTCATCAACTTCAATTTCTATGTCTTACTGTGATGCAGAGCCAACGTTTGTAATCACATTTTGTTTGTGGAGAGCTTCAGTCCCCATTACTCTGATTCCCATGGTTTTTGACGTATTTGTTACTTGCTTGTAACTCGCTTGCTTGTTATGTATGCTGTCACATAGCATTCACAGAGGGAAGCAGTGCTTTAAATGCTCACTGGGAGAACAAAATTAACATGCTTTAAGTGAATACTTTTGGGAAATACCATTCAACTGTAATAAATTAAAACAAATCAAAGTCTTCATTCACAAGGTTTCAATTTTGTTTGCATTTCACACATTATGAGGCTGATTCAGCAGTCTCAGAGCAACAGCCAAAAACACAAAGTAAGCATATATTAATGTGAATTATTAACAAATGCATCAAACTAACACTACTATCTAGGACAGTGCTCTCCATACATGATTAAACCTAGCAAGTGCTGAAAGGTAAGTGCAGGAGGTGGGAAAATTAAAAAAAAAAAAA
>VYXH01005916.1:409194-445577 GCA_013397275.1 Burhinus bistriatus
AGCAAAAAAAGAAGACGGCGGGGGGGGGGGGGGGGAAGGCGGGGACAAGAGAGAGAAAAGCATGCAGATTAATCACTTGCATGATAAGAATCCAAACAGGTTTTGGTCCCAAATTGACACATGCACCTGAATGAAACAGTATACCAAATACAAATCTGATTTTTGTACTACAGCATGCCAGGGCTGAAATTTTTAGGTGTACTAAGAGAAGCAAAAGCTTAGTCAATAGCCAAAATTTAAAACAAGCTGGCTAAATTCCAATTCTTTCTAATTTTAATGACAACAAAGCAAATTTATTAGGAAACAACCTAGTCCTCACTTTTATGCTACAGCAGCATTTACTAAATATATTTGGTTTTTAATTTAAATAATGAAACTAGAGAGCAAAGGAAGGTGTGAATACTGTACAGCTGTTAACCAGATACAGTATTTATGCATCCCTCTTATTCTGTAACACAGTATGACTCAGGATAACTGATAGAACATAAGTGTTTCTATTATCTTTAAGCTTAAGCCTTTAAAGCTAAGATAAGAAAATCAAACCAAAAATTGATCTAACTAGAATCACTCATCTTTTTACATCCTTTCACCTTGCTTTATTGACTAACTAGTGAGTAGGTCTGGCATAAATAACATCTGGTGTGTCTTAGCCCTTAGCAGCTGTTCCTATTTTATACTGATAACTTTCCAATGCGAACTGCTGATAGGGCAGGTTTTCATTAAGGTTGCAGGTGTGGGCTAGAGAGTAAAGCAAGGAAGCAAGTAGATTATAAAGACTTCTCTGTCTTTCTTCTAAAACTCTATTCTTCCTTCACCCTGCAGGTGGGGAGGAAGTGAATCGTGGCTTTCCCTAAAACTAAGGTAAAAAGATGTATCCTCTGCTCTGCAGGTGGTAGTTAAGTTTTGAGTTGCCTAAGGCTGGCTGGTTATGGTAGTAGCTGTAAGTCAGTGGTTTTTCAGGATCTAGTATTTATATGGCTTGTCTCTACAACTAATGTTTGTTTGATGTATCCCAGGAGAAGTCCTAAAAATAATGAAATGCTGGTTTTTAGGTGTCTGTAAGGGAATAGCTGTCCTTCTGAAAGAAGAGATTGTGCTACTTGGAGTGAGAAGGCTCTGCTGTGTTCTGGGTGGCCTTAATATATCAACCTTGGGGAGTTCAATATTGTTTATAAAACTTCTATGTGATAATTGACTATCAGCTAAACAAAACTTGTTTAAAAGGCCTTGAAGGATGAAATGTTCTTAGTGTGTAGAGTCTGGTAGACAGCAAGCTTCTGTTCTGTATGTGGTATGCTAATATTTCTCTGAGCTGCTGTTCCTGACTAGTAGGATGATATATACAGGTTCTGCCTTGGTAGTTATAATATTGAGCTAAAACAAGGGGAAATAGCCACCTTTTCAGCAGGCTAGCTAATGCCTGCTTTTAGAGAGCTACTAGTGATAGCAAATAATCTTTTCTTAATAAACAAAAAGGTTTGATTATCACAAGATGTGGTATTTTGCCAAAAGCCTTGACCTCTCTAGTGAGGTAATTCATGTGAGCTATTTGCTTTTTACTAATAAACTAAAAACCGTATCTCTATCAGGTTAGCTAAAAACTTCAAATTGGGCCTTAGGGAAATCCGCAAGGCATCTCTTTCGAGAATGCTTAACCTTTGCAACCCACCTCAGCAGCTCAAGGACGCGTGGGGCTGGGAAGGGGTGGTTTGAAAAATATCAAACAATCTAGCTGGCTGGAATCTGATCGCACTTTTGCTTCAGTATACAAACTTGGATTTTATTTTAAGCTAGAGAAGAGCGCTATGTGACTAGGGAGAAGCCAGGGAGGTAGCAAAGGACTGATTGACCAAAACATAAACCCTTGTCTGTCCTTTAAAAGATGCAGTCTTAGCTCTTTTGTTGGCATGAAAGTTAGTTTCCACAGCATAAATTAAGGTTTTAAAAGCTGGGCATCGAGGCCCAAGACACTGTTATGTACACAAAACTTCAATCTCCTGTTTTCCTTGGGCACTCTGATGCCAAGCTTGAGCTGCCTGCAAGACTCTACTGTGCTAATTTATAAAATGTTCAAGAAATTAGGTGTTATTTCATGTTCTTATTTCAGTACTAAATGTTACGTATCTGCTTTTTATGATGGGCATTTTTTTAGTTCAAACTGAAGTCTTTCCCTTCCTGTCTTCAATTTCTAGCTTCTGTCCAGGTGGGGAAGGTGAACAATTTGCTCTTTATACCACAAAATGTGGGGTTTTGACAGAAAGAATCAGGGAAAAATGATAGTGTGGCCTAATAGATGAAAACAGTGGATAACAGACTTGGCTGGGTTGTGGGGTTTTTAAAACTGCCTCAAAACTTTTCTGAGTTCTTCTACTGCTGACCGGTTATACGAGAGGCAGATCATGTGTGTGTCTGGATTTTTCTATTCTGAGATATTTATATTGGTGAAAAGGTTAGCATTTAGCATGATGTATGGTGGTGCAAACTATATGAACTTTTCTTATCTGAGGTGTAATATGTATGGAGTTCAACTTAAGTTTTTCAGTTTTTATGGCTTGTTTTAACTTCTAGTGTAAAGTCTTGCTGGTGCAAGAAATGCCACATAGCAGTAGAAATGGTTTATATTCAAACCAGCTACTCTTGGGACTGGATGCAGCTATATGTTGTTTGGGGGTGAGAGTGTACGTTCCTTTAAATACAAAACATATATTGGGGGGGAAAGAATGGAGGATACCACTTAGTTCTTCGTGCATGCTGTTATAAAGTCTTTGTATGTCTGTAGTGCTGGAAAGGATGACGAAATTGCAACTTCTGCAGCTGTTAATCCCTTCGTCTTTGTGCTCTCCTCCTTCCTTTTCTCCCCCTCTTGCTAGAATATACAAAACAACTCAGTATTTGGAATTTACTTGGCCTTCCAGCCTCGAAGTTCAGCATAAAACTTGCTATTAATTTCTGGTCCTTTCTTGTTTTGGATATTGCTACTGGCTTGTGCGTCTCCATCTGAATAAAAGTCATGCAAAGCCTGAGATTGTGTATTTGGAAGCAGAAATTACGCTTGCATTCACTTTTTGTATTAGACAGGTGTTACTATTTTTCAAGGCATGTGAATGTGTGCAGCAAGGTCTAGAAAACAAACGGATGTTGCTTGTGCAGAGGGAGGGTGATAAGGATGCCTTAACTGTGGCACTGCATCAACAGGAGGTGTCCGGTGAGCTTGCTGCTGGCCTGCGCCAGCAGGGAGGCAGGGCTCTGTGCTGACAGACTGCTGCTGACAGACAACTAAGGTTGTTCTCAATACCCCAGCTTGCTGGGTTCCCTCTGGGTACCTCCAGGCATCTCCAACTGAAAGTACAGAATGAGTGGTCAAAAAGCGCAGGTTTGTCTGATACCAGCCTCTCCCTGGGAGAAAATACAGTGCTTCAAGACTGACAACCAAAACAATGCAACACATTTTGTGCTCTATTAGTGCCTCGGCACCTGAGACAAAAATGATATATAGCTAAAAGTTTAAATCTGCTAATTTTTCTGTAGCTGAGACTTCAGTATTTTCAGAGGAGTTATTGTGAGTTATGGTGTTTTTAAGCCTCTCTGGATGGAAAGAGGGGGAATGGGGTGGGGGGGGTGGGGGGAATTAGATTGTGAAGTCACTTCTGAATTTAAAAAAAGAGACCAAGTTCCCTACTGCAGCACACTCCAGTACCTACCACTATACCAACTAGGTTTGCAAAAGCAGGCAGCAGAGGAACGCCTAACTTCAGAGTTAGCACACTGTTAAGCACAAGGCAGACTGTATCTTCTCTGTCTGTAGAGTGCAAGCTGTTAAGCACATGCTGTACCCTGGCAGTGGAATATGTTATTCCAGGAAAACTAGGTTCCCTTTGGGTTTTTTGAAATTTGCTTTAGCGTAAGTGCTAGATTTGGTTTCATCAGAAGATGCAGGTGACAGAGGATGATTATTCTCCAATTTAAAATTAACACAGCTTGTTATTTATGTGACTTGAAACTAAAACTTCATGCCTAAACTATTAAAATTTTCCTCTCAAGTGAAATCGGTATTATGAAAAATAACAGTAGCTTTGATACCTGCTTTACTGTGGACCTCAAAACAATCTGATCTTGTACTAAATTTATTACTAATGTAGTGTCTAAGTAGGTATGCTGGCTCATAGCCCAGAACTGTTCCTGGTATTAACAACTCAGATTTGATACATTTTCCTTATTTAAGAAAAAAGAAAACTTTTACATTGATGGCAGTACTGTTCAATGAAAGATACCTACATTCTGTAAATGACTAGACTGAACACATGGGGGAGAAATCGGAACAGCTTTTTAGCTTCAAGAGCTGTTTGAGAAGAGGCATGCTTTTGAATGCTGAAATAAAGAACAAAGATGAAAATGTGTGATATGTAATGTCTGATGGGATCTTACAATTGTAAGAGTAGGGCATAGATACTATTCTAGCAGTGTGCTGATAACAGTAGCTAGCTAGCTTATCATGACCTTTTCTGAAATTCATGGAATACTTTATACCATGATGAAAAGCAGGCTATCAGATGATTTTAGCAGAAAGCAGGACAAATTGAGGATGGAATAAGTAATGCTTGATCAAATGAATGCACAAAAAGAAACAGTTACATTGGCAAACCAAGGAACTAAAGTTAGAATGAGAACATGCGATGCTTTTTTTCTCTTAATGGGGAGAAGAAAGTGAGACTCTTGACTGAGTGTAACTCAATGATGAGCTAAGAAGATGGGCAAGGACTGGAACTTCTATAACCGTGCTCGGCAAAGGTCTTGCCTAGCTTAGTGCTGGTGTTATGCACCCCAAAACACAGCCTCTGCCATGCCTAAGTACGTGTGCGTTCTGCTCCAGCACAGCAATACTGTGCTAGCTAAAGACAAATTACCATGGTTGCTCCTTGCAGTACTCTTTAAATGATCCAAAACTGGTGGGAGGAATCAACCTTTTATAGTCCTCTAGTACATAACAAACCTGATGCATAGTGGCAGAAAATACTGTTGTGGAGACATACAAACCTGAAAAGCGATGTTTCAAAATACACTTATGGTAAAACATTCTATTGTCAGTTGTAGGACTTCTGCGTGGTGACTTGGCTGAGATGTTGTGTGCTGAGACTTGCAGTGTGTGCTGTAAAGCTGCTTCTTAGGTTAAACCTCTTCCGTAGGACTCCATCTGTGGAGGCAGGGAAGCAAAGGATGTATTCCTGGACTTTGGTAGATGAACCTTGGTGAGGAAGCTTATTTCTAGGGAAATCTTACAGATCGCAATGTGCTGCTTCTTTAAGCCTTTACCAATATAGCTGTTTATAACCTAAAGAACTGACTTCTAGTGGTCCAGCACATCCAATTATGCACTGTAAAACAAATGTCTTAATTAAACCATGAAGGTATTCCTGTTGCTACAGTAGTGACACTCCACAAACAGAAGTGAACATGTAAACAACATTAAATCTAGATATCTTCACTGGACGCTATTTATTTTTCTTCTGGTTTTTTTTTTTTTTTCCTTCCCCTAGGTTAGGTGTATAATGAAGATCCCTGAACAAGTGGATATATAAACTTGCTAAAGATGTCTGTTCCAAGCCAACACCATTCTCTTATTATTAACCCTCCTCCACCAGAATATATAAATAACAAAAATAATGGTCGTCAAACAAACCAACTTCAGTATTTACAGAGGGTGGTCATGAAAGCCATGTGGAGACACAACTTTTCCTGGCCGTTTCATCAGCCTGTAGATGCAGCAGCACTGAATCTTCCTGTAAGAACCATTTTGGAAATGGAGTATTAATATGTAAAGTATTACAGGACTTGTGAATTAATTTTGGTTTAAAAGAGTTTCTGTGATCCAACAGATCATGGAAGACTATTTTTGCATATGAACTGCTTTCATTAATCCAAGACTGCAAAAAAACCTGTGTTTTCTATCTGGTTCATACTAAATGCTGCATCTTTGCTTTCTGATCTGAGACTGTAGTAAATCAATATTTCTAAGGGATAATAAGAATGCTTAGACAGGCCTCTTGGCGTTTCTGGATGTTGGTGTTCTGTTTTGTCTTCTTTCCACCTGCTGGTTTAGCCATATTTCTTCATACTGCATATGATGAGTATTTTCTTTTGCCTTTGAGGTTTTTTTTATTTTTAATAGGAGGTGGTCTGCCTCTTTCAATGTCAAATACTTTATGATGGAAAAGCAGATCTGATTGATCCTAAGGTAAATAGGTAAATCTGGATCCAGTTTGATGCATAGAAGTAACTACACTTGTAGTACTTCTTAATTTGAAATCAATTTTGGCACCTTGCTCTAAAGTTTCTAGAGGAATTAAATGTCCCTGCAAAAATAGGGAAGAGAAAAGAGATATGGTGTTCTCATCATACCACAGTAGTAGAACATTATTCTAGGAAATAGAAGATCTGAAGTTTACATTCTTGTTCTGTACTGCCTTGTGGGTTTTATTTATGTTACAATTTCAATGCAACAAAGTGAAAGAATATAATGTCTTGTGACAAATTGTCTTAATTCAGGTATCTTTAGACTCCAGTTTTGGATCACCCTAGCTTTGTCAGTCAAATGAAAACACTGGTTATTCACACAACGGTATTTCAAATGACCTGGAAGATAATGCTCTTGGTAGAAAAGTAGAAAGGTGTTAAATAAAACCATGGGTTTATTTCCTTTTTTTTTTTTTTTCCCTCCCCCAGCTTAAGCAATTGTATTTAGTTCTCTCAAATTTCCAAGAGTAATTCTACAAAATCATTGGTTCTGTTCAGAACAGACAAAAGCCTCTATCTGCAGCTGTTTCTTGTGACAAACTCATTTGGTCAGTTTGTCCAAAAGCACAGTCAAAGTGACTATCTTTGTGTCTTTTTCTTACTCTTTTTTCCTTCTTGGAAGGAACTGTCACTTAAGGTTAATATTAAGGGTCATTCAATCAGAGTTGTAGCAACATTTGCATCTGGCCTCAGGCCAGTTCTGCCTCTCTGGATTTCTAAGGCAGCCACTTGACTTCTAAAAGTATGTGTTAGTTCCACCACTGCACAAAAACAAGCAAACCTCTGACTCCACAGCAAGGACAATGAAGGTATTAGCCTCCTTTGCCTCTCTCCTCCACGTGTTAGAAGATGCAGAATGGACAATACTTAATTATTAGCTGCATTATTTAGAAGCTTTATTGGTTTTGTTTTGGTAGAGTCAATGGTCTGCACTATGATGTATTTTGCTTTTTTTATTTCACTAAAACAGATTGTTAGGACAGCTTTAGAAGACTTGAAGTAGTAGTAGTAACTTCACACAATTACAATGTATATCTGAACGTAATGGGGATATTCCTGTTCTGATTTCTTAAACGCAGCAGCAGGAAATTGGCCTCATGCTACTAATCACAAGCTTTCAGCCACACTACTAAAATAATCCCAACAGTTCACATTCCAGCTGCCTTTCAGTCACATTGCCACATCGTCACTAGGCTAACCCTGAGAGAAGAGCCAATATAACTCAGGGGATGAAGTATTTGATCAGCAACTGTGAAAACTTGGTGGGTTGTCTTTGTCAGTCTGTCTGGCTTCTTTTCCCCCTGATCTGTAAACTGCGGAGCTAATTCAGGTGAATGGCTTTGGGATAACAAGCAAGATGTGTACTTTTCATGAGTACTATTACCAGTATAGCTCTGGATCCTATTGAAATAAATATTCTTTGGGGCTTTGAACAGTGGATGTTATATGAAAGAGCAAGGAGAAAATGTGATGTGAAGAGTTCCTGATCACCTACTTCTGTGGTACCTATGACTATAGCAGAAAGTTTTGCTTTAAAGAAAATATTCCTTCCAACATAATGCAATTCTCCTATTTTGCAATTTAACTTTCATAACTAAATGTGTAAGAATCTTCATGTCCTAATATTAAAGGTATCTGTTGTGTGACTAACTATTTCAAAACCACAGGATTATTACAGTATTATAAAGAAACCTATGGACTTGAGCACCATTAAAAAGCGTCTGGAACACAATTACTACACAAAAGCTGCGGAATGCATTGAAGACTTTAAAACAATGTTCTTGAACTGCTACATATATAACAAGGTATGCAAAACACAACCTCGTACCAGTAACCAATTCTATTGAACAATACAAGCAAGTCTAAAACAAGCAAATGGTTATTAGAGCCTGCACTAAATCAGTCAACATCTTCATGATTTTTTTGAAACTATTTTCTCGGAAAGGTGGAGGGCTTTGTTGCTAGGATTGAATGAGGGCATGTAAGTGAAGTCCAGCCCGCTGTTACAACTGAGCGCACAGTCTTTTCTGCACAAAGATTCCATCTGAAAGATCTCTGGGTTTTAATTGCGGAGCTCAGGAACAGCAAGCATCGTGTAACTGCTATACAAGTTTAAGGCAAGCAACCATGAGCCATGCTCCGTTCCTCCAACAAGTTTAACCTAACTTGAAGTGCGAGAATCTCCCTGTGCCTGGATGTTTGTTGGCTGTGTCTTAGTATCTTTAAGCTTCAACAGCTTTCTTCAGAACATAGGAATGAATAAGGGAGTTACCGATCTGCCCCCTCTTCCTTTTGCTGTTGGGAAGTATGTGGATATAAAGCAAGTAGGACTGTGCAATGGGACAGTGGGAGAAAGAGTACTGGAATAATAAAGCAACTGGTATTAAAGCGAGTTGGGGGGGGGGCAGGGTTGGCAAGGACTTACAGACCTCTCTGGTACTGGTGGCTTGTTTCAATCTGTTGGAGCAGGATTCTGTAGACTGTTTATTTTACAAGGTAGACCTCCATTACTGCAGCCTCTCTTTTACTCTGAATGTTACTGACTATATTTTGCAGCCAGGTGATGACATTGTGTTTATGGCCCAAGAACTAGAAAAAGTGTTTATGCAGAAAATAGCCCAAATGCCACCAGAAGAAAGACCAGTGATTCTCAACAAAGGAAAAAGAAAAGGAAAGAAGCCAGAAGGTAAGGCCTGTGTTAAATGTTGAATCATTAACATATTAAACAAGCAAAAGCTTGAAACAGGGAATCCTCTGTAGCTTGTCACAACTCAACGCTGGAGCAATTGGGGTGTTCTCCACCCTTCCCAGAACATATCAGACAAGTAACATCGCTATAAGGCTTTAGCAGATTTAGTGCAGCCATAATATTTTTTTTATAGGTGCGAGCTAAATTTCCTATTTTCTACTAATGAAGTATATTTAAGAAGGGGTAAAAAACAGAATTAACAACTTCATCAGTAGCATAACAGCATAACTTCACCAGCAAACTTCTAGTGGAATGCAGTACTCTTTCCTACAAAAACAACAATTCAGACAAGACATCTCCAACTTAGGAGGAAATCAGATAGTAAGTCCCTGAAGTTACATTGGGAAGCCTAATTGCAAGGGGCAAGGTGATTAGCTGCAACTTATTACTCATCGCTGACTTCCTATGTCTTTTTAATTGCTTATAACCTGTTTCACTTGTACAAAGTGTTCACTTCTACATCTAAGCTCTCAACATTGCCAAAAAATAAATATTTACATGGATAGAAGTAAGACTATGCAGTGCCTGGAATCACATGTACATCTCAATGAGTTAATCTGGACACCTCCAAGGAAGTCTTCCAAATTGGCCTGGAGGTACTGCTGTCAATTGTTGGGAAAACGTTAGCTGTGTCTTGAAAGAGCTGCAACACTTCTTTGCCCTGGTATCTCTTAAGTATTTGCTTTCTGACAGCCATGGAGCAGTGATCTTAGCTAGCTCATTTCTTACTGGGTCACTTAATAGATACTCTTATAATTTCGCTATGCAACTATACAGCTCTTCAGGGGCTCCTGATGACTTCATTTGCTTCCTCTCACTGCTGTTTGTTGTGTGGTGGTCCTCGTTGCTGGCAGTATCTGAAAGAAATGTTTCTTCAAAATAGTATTAGAGTTTGATAGATCTCTGTAGCTTTCTCCTCAAGGTATATTTGAGGAACAACACTACCTTTAGGTGATCTAGTATTTAGATAAGGAATAGCAGTGCATTCCTTGGTCCTCTCAAGAATTTTTAGGAGGTTAGGAGGAAGAGGAGGATACTCATCTGGCTTCCTGCTCTTACTAGCTTATTTGAGTAAAATCTCAAGTAATTCATTGCCTTGGCAGAGTATGTTGGTTGAACAGGTAGAAGTGCCTCCCAGAAAATATTACTGTTGAGAAATGTGTTGGAAGCTGAGTCAGTTTTTTGTTTCTCAAATGACTGCAACAATATGTTCAGATGCTTTCATAACACCATGTTGCTGTTTAAGTCCCCTCATTCCCTTTGCACACACAAACATGCAGCTGGTACAAATTTCAAAATATTCTAGGCACTTGTTTTTGAATTGGATAGTAGAGCACACTGCTATGATCAAGGAAATGTTTCTGTCCTGTCTTTTGCAGACTTTGGCTTCAGAGACAGATCTATACACATAGCTTATTTCCCTTTAAAAAAAAAAAAGGCAAGTGACTTCCATTTTGGAGAATGTCATGGTGTTACTCAGCATTGTGTTCCACAAACTAATAGGTGTGAACATCTATGTGAACTAAATAGAACCACAGAGCTGGAAAAGACATTGTTAATCTAACCCACCAAATGAAATACAGGAAAACATTGGTCTAAACGGTCCTCAAATCAGAGATGGTATCTGTAATATTGCTAAGCAATATATCCAGGTCTTAACAATGCTGAGGGAAATTGAACCTTCATGATGCAGTTTGCACCCTTTGCTGCTTGGTCTTTATGCGTATATAGAAAACAGCTTGATTCTCTTCTTGACCAGAACATTCTTACAATGTACAGATTTTAGTGTGATACCTCTTTAATCTACCCTCTAAGGTTAATCCACAGCTTCTTTGAAGCCAGACATGCATAACTTGGTACAATATTCTAGCTGAGGTACTAACAGTGCTGAGTAGGGGAGAATACCAATGTTGCTCTATGTAACAATGCTCTTGTTTGTATTTATTTGTATAGTTTGGGTGTGGAAGAGTGGTTCTGTTGACAAATGTTCGATTTGATCATGAAAGAAATTAACTGCAACACTTAAGACCTAACTAAAACTTTCTGTTGTAAAATAACCAGAAACACAGCAGCCCAGCCCTGGGACTTCAAATGAACAAAGCACAATGCAGAAACAAGCTGAAAGCAGTGAGCAGCCTCCAGTGATGACTCAAGAGCTACATCAGGTTACACTAGCTCCTTTGTCTACAGCTCAGCTGACTGCTTTAATGCCAACTGCAGTCCCTATAACAAAAGTAAGTTTCCTCAAATAACTTTCAGAAAGAAAGGTATTGAAATTGCTGCCTCAGGCACTAACAGCAAAACAGCCATGTTTATTGGAATATCTTTTCAAAACTTCCATTTTGATAGAACATAGTAAGATATCTCTAAATCTACTAGGTCTCTGCCAAATAACTGGACTAGTACTAATTCTAGAAACTAAGCAGAAATTGGGATGACTGCTTGGTACATCTTTTCTTATAAATGTGGTATTAAAATGTTGTTCTCAAAGAAACAAAGTGAACTTTAAGACGGTCATTCTGGAAGTGTACTATTATACTTCTGCAGGCTTCACCTTGATGTAGAAACTGTTCTTCCCTTGAGGTGTAGGTAATGGTTTTGGTATTAAAATAAAGCTCTTTCTAAGTTCTATTTAACAAGTTCTCATGTTTCCAATGTAAATCAAACGCTTGATTCCCCAAAAATAGCATGCTTGCTTAAACATTGTGTAACTAGCCTGGAAGGTTTTTGTAGCTCATAAAAGCAAATTCTTGTTAACTGCAATCTGAATTGTATGTGAACATCTGACATTTTTATCAGATAAACACTCTTGTATTGACTTAGTTTTGGTTTTGGTCTTCCAATGAGTAACAGACATGTGTCAGGCTCTCCTACAGTGTATATTTATACTTCACTGAAGAGTCTGAACACTGATGACAAAGCACACATTGTATTGCTTCCAAACCAAATGCCACTCAGGTTAAAGAAAAATAGAGATAAACCTTGTACATAAAGCCCTCAACTAGGCTTAAAATGAATTGCAGCAATTTTCTTTTTCCCCTTCCCGTGGCAGTCATCCTGTGGTAACTTCATAACCTACCAGCTTCTTGGAGTCTTCACAAATGCCTAAGAACTGACCACAACCTGACCTGCACTACACCCTGTTCTTTCCTTTATATCTAAGACTGAGCTTGGCGTGCTGATCTTGTAATACATTGTAGGTTTTCAGTCTAAACTTGTGGAAGTGCCACATTCTGCTCTGACTTCAATAGCTGTAAAAGTTCTCACACTTGTTATGTTTGTGTGGTCTGAAAGCTGACCATTCTCTCATCGTATTTTAGACTGTAAAATTTTCTTTTCCTAGGCAAAAAAAGGTGTGAAAAGGAAGGCTGACACTACAACTCCTACTACTTCAATATTCACAGCAAGCAGTGAATCTTCTGCAACATTTAATGAAAGAAAAGCTGTTAAACCATGCAGAGGTGAAAATAAATGTATGATACCAAATAAACTTCTGAAGAGATACTTGCCAGATTCTCAACAGTCACCTGAAATTCTTAAAAAGATTCAGTTGTCAGAACAACTAAAATATTGTAATGAAATACTTAAAGAAATGTTTTCAAAGAAACATGCAGCATATGCGTGGCCTTTCTTAAAACCCACAGATATTGCATCTTTCTCACTTGGTGAGAACCAAGGGATCACCAAATGTCCCACAGACCTGGGAACCATTAAAGTAAGTATGCTTCAGAAGGAGTTGAACTATTTGTGTGCTTTCTTGAATAACTTGTGTAATGACTGGATTTTAAAGGTGTCATGAAAGCTGCTTCTCCTTTGAAAGAAATAAGTCATAGAAACCATATATACTTAACTATCTCAACAAACTAAGCCACAGGTTACTGAAGAAAGTCTGTCTCATTGTGACTATGTGCATAGTGGCTAATCTATTTATCTGTTGAACAAGCTAATATAAGTAGTGAGAGCATTACCATATCCATGAAGCACTTCCAAGCAGGCTGCATGTTAAGCATCTTTCAGTATGTATACACAATGCTGTTGCTAATGCTCTGTAAAACAAAATGCAATTCTGTGATGTCAACTTCTGCTTCTCTCTGAATCTCATTATCCTTGGTGAAGTGCCCTGGAACCTCAACACTGATAGTTACATGACACCTTTCACCTTTTCTGTGAAAAGGAACCCTTCTAGACGGAGATCTGTGGCCAGTGCTTTATGAACACTGGGCATGTCTGTCTGGGGTTGAAGTATTTAGCCAAGTTAAGATCCACCTTTGTGGGGAGGGTTGAATTTCAACAGTCTATTGAATTATCTTGAAAACTGACTTGTGCAATACAAAGGTTCTTTCCCAATTTCTAGCCCATTACTTTGATTCAAACAACTGTGGAGTAGGCTTTGTATAAATACCACGCTTAGAATCAAAACCAAGCGCTAAGTACATGACTGACTAAAATCACCCAAACATTGTTGTCTTGACCTAGTACTGAAACTAGTACTACAAAGTCCTTACAGCAATTACAGTTAGCAAATCTGTTTAAAAGATGAAATTCTTTTACTTTGTTAAAAGGACAATGTTGAAATGAGAAGCAGGTCTTTCCATAATGGTTCTCACAATATTTAGTCTTGATCTAAGCTGAACCTGATACCAGATGTCAAAATTCTTGTTCCTCCTCTTTTTCTGCTGGTTCATGGTGATGCTCTCTATTTTTAAGTCCTAAACATGCACCAATTTTCTTTTCCTCTAGAAGAAAATGGATAATTTTGAATATAGAGATATACAAGAATTTGCTACGGATGTTAGATTAATGTTTATGAGCTGCTACAAACGTAATTCTCCAGACCATGAAATGGTTGCTATGGCAAGAAAACTTCAGGTGAGTTATCACTTAAGTCAGACTTGAAAAAGGGTAGAACTATAAGATTCCTTTGTGGTCATCTCATGCCCTGATGTAGCATCTACTAATGTTACCAACTACTATGTTGTTGTGTAGTACTAGAAAACAAGCAGCAACTTCACAATGCTTTTAGAAATCTGAAAAACATGCTGACCCCTCTGCTGTTCCCAAAACCTAACTCTTTAGGATGTTTTTGAGATGCATTTTGCCAAAATTCCTGATGAACCTGTTGCAAGTGTTCCTCTGCTACAGCCTACGAGAGAAATGACAGAAGCTCATTCCAGTGAGAGCAGTAATGACGACTCTTCAGAAGAAAAATCATCTGAAGACTCTGAAGAGGAGAGAACAGTGCACCTTGCAAGGCTTCAGGAGCAAGTACGCAATAGTACTCAATGTGTATGATTTATCTCTGATAGTGCCACTTGCAATTGACCATTCTAAGGCTTAGCACCAAGAATCGGTATTTAAAACATTCTAAAGACATTTGGTTTTTCTTAATTCAGAATCTTACTCCTGTTTGGAAGTACCTCCAAATGTTAAGTGATTAGCACCTCAGCAAATACAAACTGGTTTTAGTGAATCATTGCTCTAGTACTCTTGCCTACCATTTCTTCAGATGACTCTCAAACTTCTGAAAAATAAAACTGTGTTGCTGTGGTATGATAAGAGCATCCAGATACTCCACACGTAGCTTAGTGGCATATTCTTCTAACAATGGCTTTTCCTTCTTATGGTCGAAGAGCTCTGTTCTTCCACTCAGACTCTTCTGAGCCACGCAAAAGCATGTCATTAAATTCTACTCCAGAAAGCTCGGTATGAAGTAAAACAGAAGGAATCTTATGTTAATGTGAAGCATGGCTTTGCTTCACTGGCTGAGAGTGGAATAGGTCTTGCTTTTGCCTGAACATAATGCTTTAACCTGCTGCTGCGGTAACTATAAACTATGGGAAAAACTAGCATTTGTTCTGCTAGTCAAATGAAGGACAGTTTAGCTTTCAGAATTTGTCATAGTAGCATATGCATCATTAACTTATGAATATAGGCATAAGGACAACCAAAAGGCTACAAGACAGCCTTTGCAATAGTGAAGTATTTCAGTGTGTCTGAACTCTAATTCTCATCATCTCTCTTCCTTCTAATTCCCATGAGGTTTAAACAAACTTGTATTAGGTCTTTCTCTGAAGCTGCTAGTATGTCTCAACTAGACATTTTATATCACAAAATATCTGGGGTTTATGGGTTGAAGATGCACAAGCCCAGTCTCGCTAGCTTAATTGAGTAACATGGCAGAGGCCTAACCTAATAAGGCACTTATGTACTTCCCAAATGCTTGAAATTAAAGAGAAACTGCTGGATACTCCTACAGTGATTTTTTTTTTTTTTTTTGCTTTTTTATCCTTCACAGGATGCTAGAAGACATATGCTGTTAGAAATGTCTACATGAAATAAGTAGCCTTACGCCTTCTATTTACATAGTCTGTGGCTAATCTATACTATAGTAAGATGCTTGGAAAATAAACCTCGTTTGGAAAGCAAACATCCTATTAATATCAGCTCAGCTGCCACAAATCCCCTGTGATATTTAGGGCCAGTTTATGGTTCATCCTACATTGCCTAAGATTATCAGCTTTTTTTTTTTGCTTTTGATAGCTTAAAGCTGTTCACCAGCAGTTGCGGGCTTTGACCAGAGCATACTTACCTAAGCTGAAAAAGAAAAAAGGGAAGGCTAAAAGGGAGAAAAGTAAGAATAACGAAAAAGCCAAAATAAAAAGTCTAATTCAAAAGAAGAAAAATCTAAAACACAAGAAGAAATCTAAGAAAAAGCTGTCTTTAAACATGTAAGTGTGGGGGACTTGTGTGGGTGTCAAATTATTTTAAACTACTGTTACTGCAGTATGCCTTTTTTTATTGCAGTCAGTCAAAGAAAACCATGCAGCAGGTCTTGTTGGCACATAAGTCAGAAGATGAAGATGGTGCCAAGCCTATGAATTATGATGAAAAAAGACAGTTGAGTTTGGACATAAATAAACTCCCTGGAGATAAGCTTGGGAAAGTAGTCCATATAATACAGTCAAGAGAACCTTCACTGAGGAACTCTAACCCTGATGAGATAGAAATAGACTTTGAAACTTTAAAGGCTTCAACACTTAGAGAACTAGAGAAATATGTGGCAACCTGTTTGAGGAAGAGACCAAGAAAGCAGCGGGGTATGTAGCATAAAAGATGCTTTAAAAACAAAACAAAACAAAAAAACCCCAACAAAACTAGATTTGTTTTCTGTTTTGCTGCAATGTTAACTTCTGTTTCACATGCAGGTAAAAAACCAACAAAGTCAAAAGAACAGCTTAATTCTGAGAGGAAACAAGAGCTAGAGAAGAGACTACTGGATGTCAGGGGTCAACTAAACCCAAAGAAGGAGAACCTCAAGTGTAATGTGACTTAATTCATTTGCAACAGAAATAGCTTAAAATGGGATTCTCCCCTTGGGCTTATGGACTGTTAGGCAGCTGAGGACTTTCTCCTCTGAACAGTTGAGGTCTTAAGCTTCCCATTGCTAGTCTTAAGATTCTTCCTATGTTGAATGAGCTGGAGTCAGCAGCAAATTTGGTCAGTTACTTATCATGTCTAAAACATCATCTTTATTCTTGCACCTAATCCTTTTTTACAGATAAGGATGATAACAGCTTCAGACGTTAAGGGACACTGAACACCTTCTCCCTTATGCTGACATATGAAAACAAGGGCGGGGGGGAGAGGAGGAGTGTCCCACAGTCTATGTATTTTGTTTGCAACTCACTTTCTGTGGCTTAGAGATTCAAGAATAACAAACTCTAGTCCTGCTTGTTAGATTGCAGCCTTGCTAATGCTGTCATGCTGGTGAAAATTCCGCGTCAGTGACAGATGTGCTGTGTTGCCTTAGTCTTAAGGAAGTGCCCTGGGAGAGTTGATTCCGTTTTTCAGGCAATAATGCATTTCAAAATCAAAGCCAGAAAGTCAGTACATACTTGAGCATTTCTACATTTACTGGTGGTTCTCATCATGGACTGAGACCAGATCAATGCAGCTGATACTATTATTATAAGACAAGCTGTTCCTCATTAAACTAGTGAGTGCTATTATTGCCCTCTATTGGATATCTGTTGAGCTCCTATGTAAAACCAGTTTGCTGAAATGATAGAAACAGCCCAGCAAGACACAGGCTTGCATCCAGCATTAGCTCAGGCAATAGTCTTCCTGTCTGATATACGTGATGGGGTGAAAACATTCTAGAAAGAAAAGCTTAAAGAAGCAGCTGAAATCAACTGCAAAGGATATGTTGTGGGGAGAAGGAGGAGGCAGACCAGGGAATTTATAATGGGTATCTGGCTGGTTTACAAGGAAGAGCTTAAACTGGCATTTAAAGACTTGTGTCCAGGGAAACAGGTATCCATGTAGCTTCTCATTTTCAAAGCTTTCATCAGAGCAACACACTTTGAAATAGCTTTTTGACTGCAAAGTCACTATAAACTGAGTTAAATCAACCCTGCAGATGCAAAATAGTCAGATGGTGGGGAGGTGGCAAAAGATGACAGTTCTGGAGTACATATGGCTTGGGAAAAAGGAGAGTTGGCTATAGATAAAGACCTCAGCATGCAAGTCTGGCAGCTGCAACAAGCACAGAAACAAGCTCTTGACAGCAAGAAAACTTATGGGGGAAAATTGCTTGAATTGTGTCTTAAGACACCACAGTTTTAACCTACCTTAGGATTGTAAATTGTGATTATAGCTCCTCCTCGGCTATTTCATTCATTCAACTAGCTCCTCTATAAAGGTCTGAATGTACTGCTAAATGGACGGTGGTCAAGGAAATGGCAGAAGATGAACTGTTATATGGGAGAATAGACCTAGCAAGGTTGATCCTAGTCTTGTGTATGAAGTCCACTCCACTGCAGGTCGTTCTAAATTTTCTTTTTCTCCTGCAGTTGAAAACAATGCTGAGTGCAGTATTGGACCAAGCAGACTGAGCGACAGCAGCAACAGCAGCAGCTCCTCAGACTCTGGCAGCAGTACTAGCAGCGGTTCTAGCTCTTCAGATAGCAGTGACTCCGAATCGGGTCAGAAAGCTTCCTTTTGTGTTTATGTAGGCAAAACATCTGCCTTCTCAGTTAGCATCTACTGTTCTATGTGCTTACCGAGGACTTCAGTTGCCCTTGTAGATTTGCGCCATGTTGAAGACTCAATTCCAGTGCTAGTAAATGAGTGTCTTAATACTGAGTTTGTAGGTTTAAAAAAACAAAAACCCAAACACTACAGCATCCACTCAACTTATCAGTGAAAAACTTTAGGGACCAAAATCAGGTAGCTAGAGGTCTGTGTATCTAACCTGGAGACTTGACTATTAGGCTATAGCTTACTCTTACAGATTTGACTCCTCTTTGAAAGTGTAGTTTACTTTATTTTCATCTTCTGGTCTGCAGCATGAAGGGTGCCTTACCTTGTGGGTAAGGATTAGTCCCTAAGCTGAGGGACAAAAGTGCCAACAGCACTGACTGTAGAGCCAAAGTCTACCCTGGTGCTTAGCCTGTCTCAAGCTTGTTCAAGGCACATTACAGTGCTGCAGCATCAGGATATCAGAACGATGTTTCTCTCTGTACACAGAACTCTTTAGTTTTTTAGGACAGAATAGATCTGCCAAACTGGAGGTCTACAATGTAGAGATCTGTATGGGGTAACAGTGTAAGGTGAGATGAACGCTCAACCCTTTGCAGTGTCGGGGAGCAAACACAGTGAAGTCATTGATAGCAGCGAAGATCTCGATCCTGCAGGAATCTTTGTGGTCTTTTTTTTTTAATATTTGGGAGAAGTTCTCTAAGCACGTCAAACTGAAGTCAAAGTATTCAAGATAAGAATGTTCCTTTCACTGTGAGGTTTGGCTCTACAGGTACAACTGCAACTCACATCTTGTATGTGTGAATAATAAAACATGCGAATGACTGATGTAATTTTTTTTTTCCATCCCCCTCTTTCTGCCTACCTGACTATATTTACAGTTACAGAAACCGGTTCAAAACAGACTGGAGCCAGGCAGAACTGTCCAACTTCTATGGAAAAGCCTAAGGTAAACTGACTGGAATGGTTATAACATTTTTGCCCTAAAAGTTATTTGTTACATACAATGGTACTGGAAATGACAGAAGTTTATCAGGAAATAATGAATATGGCTTGAATGCTACTTGTTCTGTAGGACTGATTTACATGGAGATGTAAAATCTGCTGTTTGTTAAAAGTAGCTTATCTATCTGTATAGAAATTGATGTACTGAGAGAATTCCTGAGGCTTTTAGCCCTTGCAATCATTGCGGTAATTCTGTGTTAGGTGAAGGAGAAGGGAAAAGAGATGGGGAGAATGCTCCACACATCCCACCCTCAGAAAAAGAAAATCTTCTCCAACTTTATCTTTGAGTATGGAATTGACCTAATAAACACTTGAATATTTTTTCTTTATCTATGAATAACCTCACTTCTACACCTGAAAATAAACTGTACAATATACTAGTCATTTTCAAGATACTTTATGGATACTTTATATTATTCATTACTATGGTATTATTATAAGCAACAGCAGTTTTATCTAGAAATAACTTTTAATGCCTTAAGGTTGAATCACTCTATTCCTGTATATACTGTGGGTGTTAATTGTTGTCCGGGTTAGCTGCCTTTCACAATTTCCCTTGAAGCTACCAGAGACGGAGACCTCAGATTTCAAAGCAAGATCACAGCAAAGCCTTCATTCTTCTTACAACAGACTTGGTTTCACTTAGAGTGCTTAGTCGGATACAGGAAACTAGGCTGCAAATTTATTATTCAGCTGCTCCTTCTGCATCTTCATAAGCAAAACCTCAGAGGAGGAATTATGCAACACTGTGGGGGTTTCTTTTGTTTAAAAAGTGCAGTCTCTGCAGTGACAGAATGACAGCAATAAACTTGAGAAAACAGGATACAGGACTTAAGTGACCAAGCTGAAGCTTATAAGAGCCCCTAACTGACTTTCTGAGTAACAACAAACATCATACTTCAAATCCTCAAGTTACATTTTGTTCTTGTGGGTTTTCTGTATCCAACAGACCAAGGCAGTGCACTTCACCTCATGGGTTTTTATTTTCTAAACTGTTAGAAAATGCAAGATTAGTATCGCAATACAAGGACTACTGCTATAAACAGTGGAAATCGGGCAGTGGGTGGAGAAAGAGGATCAAATAGCCATAAAAACTAAGATTTGGCTGTGGTAACTACTGCAATATCTTTCTAGAGAATACCACTGTGTTTACAGAGGACATCCTGCAATGCTGTTCTGCAACCACAGCCTTCATCTCTTATTAGTAGCTTGCAAAATCATGGATCATCTGAACTGCTGCAGCCCCCTACCAACGTACTGCAGAGGCTTCAGCCTTTACAGAGTAGATCACTTACACCATCAGAACAAAATTCCCAGTCTCCCTCAGGTAACATCTTTATGGCAAGAAGCATGGCTATATTTGACTGCTGAGGAAAGGAGGGATGGCAGTACTAATGTTTGTATTGCACAATAAGCTTATCTTGGGGTTTTGGAGGTTATCAAGTGGTAATAGAAAAAGTTCTTGCAGGGTATGGATTATAAAGAGTATGATGTAAATAAAAATGTGGCAGCACTGAGGATTGGCTAGGGTTTCAGATTACAGGGGTACTTGTGGTAGGGCAGAAGAGTATTAAAACAGGCCTCCCTCTGATGAGATGGAAAATTATACCTTAATGAACCTAAGATTACAGGAAGTGCTGAACACCTTAAGGCGGGAATTAGATGCTTAAATCCATCACCACCACTACAAGTTCATGTCTGAAATCCCTATTAGCTGAATTTAAGGCTTGGTGCCAATAGGCCCTCTGAATTGATTGCTGTTGTCTAGACGTATCAAATATTAAGTTACTTAGAAACTTGATCCAAGGAGCTATTCTTCACTTCAAAAGGTCTAATAACTTTAGACACTCCTGAGTTTTTTGGTAAAAGACAGCTTGAGCTGGTAGCTGATTAACTGAAAAATCAATTAAAAGCTAATTAAAAATAACTGTCTCAAATCGTGCAGCTAGGATACATATCTTCATATCCAGTTAATCCGCAGATCTAAACAGTGACCTAATTTTGAGATGTAGGGCTGCACTTTGCATGTTAGGGGAAATCATACACTACTTCTTTCTCAGGTGCAATTTCAGCTGTATCTGTTCTGCATGATGCGCCAGACCAGCAAACTCCTCAGAATACTCCAAGGACAAATCAGTCTTCTGTTGCCCAGTGCACACGTGCTCTTCCAGAGGTGAATACGTGCTTCTCTCCAGTGCATTCATTTCAAATAATGTCTTCAAAGTATGTTCTTACTCCTTTAAATAAGATCTAATATAATATTCCAGGCTTGAATTTGATGCAATGAAAGCCATGTAATGCTTATGACAAAAGCTATCTAAAACTGCACTGACAAAGTGATTCTTATCCTTTAATAAGGCATTAATTCTTTGCCTATTGACTGCACCACAAAAGGAAAGAGTTTGGCTTATCGATATATCAAGTTTATAATGTACTATAAAGCTTATTTGATTTCTTTTCAGTGCTATAGCTTAAGTAACCCTTGCATACTTACAGGTTAAAAGCCTGCCCTGTAAACCTACAGTTTCAAAAGAGATGGGTAGCTTATGTGTTCCTGTTTTCTAGAAATATCAATCTCATAAACTCAGTAATACTCTGAAGATTCTAGAGGCTACCCTGGAAAAGTGTGTTGCTTTTTTTTTTTTTTCTCCTGTTCCTAAAGCCATGGAAACTGGGGCTTTCAGGGTCACACATGAGGTGGTAAAACATTTAGTCGCTGTTGATTTCTGTCTTAGTATGTTCTTGGAGAGGATCCTGGTTAGAAAGGGCATCTGTGTTACAAAGGAAGCTATCGATGTTACTGCTGCAGCACGATCTCTTCTGTCTTAAGATGTTTAACTGTCTTTCTCAACATGGTTTCAAACATGGCTGCTTTAGCCAGGTTTTAATAGTTTTTATTTTCTGAAATTGATAAAACTACCTCTTGAGTCTATGAGCGCAAGAATGTGTCCTGCAAGAAAGGAAGAAAAGCACCTTGCCCTTTCCCATTTGTGTCCACTGTCCAAAGGCAACAAGTAGTATATAATCAGAGACTCAGGTTTGTGCAACACCTTCCCTGATTCAAGGGGATTACTACAGTCTTGCACAGAGAAAAAATACCACTAAGCTGAAGTAATACAGTTGCCCTTCACCCTGATCCATAAGCCAGAGTGGAGCAACTGCCTTTACAACAGTAAAAGCCAACTTCTATTATGTTGTAACATGTTACAGGGTAAAGAGCTCATATCAGTTTCTCATATTCTACCCACTCCATCACTCGGGATCTCTGAGCAGTTCATGTTCTAAATCCAAAGTGTTAATGTAAGAACTTGCTTTCACTGCCATATGAATGAAATCGAATTCTTCCTTGGTGTTTACAGAAGCTAGAGCTGCCACAATTTACTGCTCTAAGCTTCTAAATCTTTAATCCTGCTGCTGTATAATAGGAATCCACATTTAGCACTTCAGAACATATTTTGAAGTCTAACTTCTTTTCCAGGTATCCAACACAACTTCCCAGGTTGAGAGTGCTGATTGGAGTAAACAAGCTGAGAAAACAATACATCTAGACAAACCAAATAAACTTCAAAACAAGGCCAGTGAGAGAACTGCTGATTCAATATCCCTAAGTCAAGAAGAACAAAGTATGTATTGTCATAATAAAAACTGTAACTGATATCAGGGGTGCAAAGTTAAAAATGTATATGAGCCTGGTTTAAAGAAATAAAATGCTGAACACTTGTACATTAATCAGTTTGCAGAATAATGGAGGGGGTGCAGTTTTCCCTTGTTCATTCTTTTTGATTTGCTGCTTTTTTTTATATATAAAAAAGTTAAGTTAAATGGATGCTTGGTTCTTGTTCTGTGTTAAAGCAAATGACTTCTTGATTTAAGAACTTAGCTTTCTAAATTTAGTACTAGGAATAGGTAACCCAGTCTTCTAGGAAGTCTGAGAGAACTGATGCTCCAATCTGATGAACTTCACTGGCCTTTAAGCTGTCTTCTGCTGAAGCTTCACGGAGCTCTTTTCCCAGGGCATTCTGTGTGTATTTTAAGTTACCATCTCCAGCTCTTGGTGACAAGGATCTCACAGTAAAGCAATGTCAAACAGGCTTTTGCCATGGAACAAATTTGCAGTTATTACAAGAACACAGGTTCCCTGAAAGCTGCATTCCATATAGAGACGCATCAGACTTCATACATATTTCAAACTAAAGAATTCTGAGCTGGACACTGAACACTCATGCTGAGAGCCTAGTGTTAACAGACATTGATTGTTTTGGTTCCTCCTTTACTCTTTCCTCTCTAGACTACCTGTGTAAACTGGGACAGGGGAGGGAACAAGCTTCTGAAAACTTGATGAAATTAAAAGGTACAGCTGTCTCGCTGATGAACTCCTTAATTGTTGCCAAAGAATAATGCTGGGTAGTTGAGTTGTATTAAAGCAACTCCAAAAATTGAGATTTAATTCTCCAAGATGTTCTATTCAGTATTTTCATGGTCTTAATGCACCTATCCGTACACATACTGACCCCTTTGTTTAGACTTGTAGCAGCTGGAGCTGGTACACGGGTTCCATGGATTCAACTAATGATCTTTACTTACAAAGTTTTGATGCTGCCTAAAACTTGAATTCCTGTTCTATGTACTCCATTACTGTAACTATCAAGATCCTGGTGTTATCTTGATATGTTAAAAGGCTAGAAAAACAAGCAGGAACAGATCAACTTCACAGTTCTAATATTCGTAGGGAAAAAAAGCATAGCCAAAACTATTGGGGAGGCTTGTTCCTTTCCATACTTAATTGTTTATTGCTTAATCTCTGTCACTCTTAACTTTATATTCCTAATCCTCATTTAATTTGTACTGCCTCTATCCTCTCCCCTTTTTCAAAGGACAGTTGTGTGGACAGTTGTAGAGGAGCTCCTGTGTTTAATATGGGAACTATCCAGTTATGAGACTCTGCCTTTGAGTATACTTGAACTTCAGCACTATGTTGCACAGCAGAGCTTTTAACACTGTTACATGAGTGTAGTTACCTGCCCCCTTCCAAAGTACAGTGGTGTCTGTTCCTGCAATGATACATGCCCCAACTGTGCTCAGTGTTACCTTAGCCTTTCCACTATTAACTCCTGCAGAAAACTGGAAGGAGGGGTGTGAAATACAGGATTTTGGCTTCGGGTTTTTTTTAGACAACAAAAACTTTGATCTGGAACTGTTGTAGGGCCTATAATCTATTGCTAGAAAGTGTAGAGAGTGCTCAGTATTAAATACATCTACTTAGATCAAACCAGGGAAACTCATTTTAGAATTGGATGCTTTGAGCAACTCATTGAATTTTGTAGAGAATCCCACTGTCTCAGGCATTTTTGTGAGGTTACCTGCATCTCTGAAACAAGAGTTCTTGATTTTAGACTTGTGACACCTCTGATGGTATGGGTGCAGACTTGATGTGTCTCTGAATTCATTGGTGGCTTGTTAAGAAGCTTAGCTTATGAAACTGGCAACCACAAGCTTCCCTTTAGATTAAAAAGCAGTGTCACAGTGAGAGGTTCTGCAAAGGCTGGCATTGCTCTAAGTAGCTCTAAAATGCACGTTTCAAAGCCCACAGTTGCAAATACTTTTGACACAGCGTCATATTCTTGTGTTACATCTAGAGCTTTAAGACAGTTGTGACTATAAACTTAAATTCATCTTGAGTTTGCTTCAGGTAGATCTTTTTGGTTGATCAAATTAATCTGAACAACGGGGTTAGACATTTTTTGGGTATGTGAAGTTCTTGCTTTATTTTGGAGTACTCAGTGCTCAAGACTCTCAGCTTTCTTAAATGAAGATTCAAGTTGCCTGCATGAGGATAAATGATTGATGAAAGATGCCTGTTGTGTTAAGAGGGACACCTTAACACACTAATTCTCTACTCTGAAAGAGAATAAGTCTCTGATAACAGAATTTGATCTAGGTAGACTTTGCTTAACTGAATCTAGGATCTGTGAGAATAGAGATATCAGAATTTGGAACTCTTCAATAGTATTTGAGAGTCTTCAGAGGTCTTTCATCCTATTTTATTCCCCTGTATGATTAAAAACTCTCCACCTCACTTACCTTGCCTCTGAGACGGTATAATTGCATGGGGGCATAGGGTAAAGACCAGGCACTGTTCTTGTCTTGACTTTTGGAGGCTGTGAGGTCTTTCCGAAAACCCCTTTTGTGACAAACTGGCTGAGGGTTTGATACTTTGCCTTTAGCATTCTAGATTCAAGCATCCAAAATATTTCTCTTTTGCATTAAAAAAAAAGGTTAAGTTTCTTATTAAACATTTACTTAAAATAAATACTGAAACATCTTAAACTGTAGTACAGGATCATTGCTGAATGATATAAAATATCTATGTTGTTTATATCTGGTTCTGAAATTGTGGCTTTTTCAGAGTACCTAGATTTTTAATCCCAGGAACTCTTTAGAAAGGGAATACAAAAAAGCAATATGTAAGATTAAAGAAAAAAAAAAAACAAAAAACAAAAAAACAAAAAAAACCACCACCTACCCTACAATACATGGCTTCTGTTAACCTTGTGATATTCTAGCCAGTCCTTAGTATTACAAATGTCTATTTTCAGGCTTTCTATAATGACTGTAGGAAATTGTACCTGTTCCTGCATTTAAAAAGTTTTTTGAAGTAAAAAATTTTTTGAAGTCATAAAAGGTTTGGAGAAAGTGTTTTTCACACAAAATAATATGGATATTCTACAGTAATGCACTATATCAGAACTGTTAATCTGAAGTTAGTATTGCCAAAATAGCACTTACACAGGCAAAGTGGGGGTTTTCTTTCTCACAAGTAATAAAGAGGTAACAGCATGGAGTATTCATACATCCTGTAGGCTACTGGAAATGTGATAGGTCAGCCAGTAAGGGCTAATCATTTGCCTTTTTTTTTAAAAAAAAAAAAAAAGTAAATAGGCTCAAGAGCTTTAGGCAAAATGAATTTACATAATGAGGTACCCTTAAATAATGCTGGAATCAAAATGGTAGAGGGCTGGGTGGGGAGGGGATGGGACAGGAGTTGAGCAACTGGTAAGGTGCTGTGTTGAGACTTTCTGAACAAACTTTTGGGGCATTCTGCTGGGACCTCTCCTAGAATTAACCACGAATTAATTTCTCATCTATAGTTGAGCTTAACCATTCTTTTCCCTGCCCCAGACTGGAGAGAAGTGGTCCAGTTCAACTTAAGCTTAGGAAATGTTTGGAAGCATTTCTGTCATTGAACCAAATAATAACAAGAAGAAAAAATTGCAGTGTAAATTCTTAAGTCAATTTCTAGAATGAATAAATTTTTATCACTTAAATTTGAGGAAACATAGTCCATAAAATCAACACGAGTGAAAAATCCTTTTTTTATTCTTCCAACAGGTCATTGTACACCTAACAATAAACCTAACGGTGAAAGCACGCTAGAGCCAAAATCCAAAATTCTTCCAAGAAAGGTAAGTGTTGCTCAAGTCCTATTTGAGGAGAAGAGCTTGAGTATGCTTACTAGGATCAATAATTCCCTGTCCTAGAATCTTCTCTGAAAATCTCATTTTTTATGATTCAAATATTTAGTGTCTGATAGATCTTGGATATCATTATAACCTGTTAAGACTGATCTCATTTCCAGTGCTACAACCAAGCAAAAATAATCTATGGGCTCTGAATTCCTTCATATACACGTGACCTTCTACTAGAAGCAGTACTACTTAACAATACTGTGTTTATGCTGTCTTACAGTGAAGAAAATGCTACTAGGGGAGGGGGCGGGTGGTGAGTGAGAAAACACATGTATTTAAAACAAACAAAATGCACAAGCCTAATACAGAACTATTGTTATGTAAGGATTACGTATAGAAATGAGACGGATGTTCTCTGTATTAAAATATTGTCAGTGGACCTTGCATAAGCTCAGTCTTTTGAATTCATATTTTCTCGAATTAAAAAATGGAGATGTGGATGTAAAGGATTGGTTAAGAATAACTACAAATGTTAACAATTTTTAGTATATTGCTAAAGAATCTCAAAGTTTATAAGAAAATATATTGAAGTCTGCTTTGCTGTGTTTGTACTAACATTCTGCCAAAGTAAGGATATTTTGTTGTAGATATTCCTAAATAGGTCCAGTCAAAACAACATTGTGCTAATGTAAGAACTAAGCAGAAAATGGATGATTAGTAGTTGTAGAGTATTTTTGCCTCTTCCATGTTTTCTTTTTTCTAATAACTTCAGGATACAGGACTTAAGACTATAGATTCCTGGGTAAGCTTATGTAAAACGATGATGCTTCCAGCTCCAATAAAAACATCTGCTGAGAGCTTCAAACAGTTCAGGAAAGCAGCATTAAATAAGAGAAATGGGCAAGCACAGGAGTTAAAAAGGCCTCTGGTGCAAGCTGAGAGGGAACTGCAAAACCTTCCTCAAGAAAAAGAGAGGTTTGTAATCACATATGTTTAAATATTATTCTGTTTTTTGCTTGTTAGGGTACTGGGTGGCTTAGTTATTCAGGAACAAGTGGTTTGGATTAGGTAACTGCCAAGTGTAATGTGGGGAGGTGGGAGGGAGCTGTAGCACATCCAACGTGCACAAAGGGGCTTTTTCTCTTGCTAATCAGTATAATTTCAGCAAATAAACTTCTCGGGGACCCCTCCTTCTCCTCTGGAGCACTCAATTCTTGTGGTTGTGACCAGAATTCACACCTGTCCTTAGTATCTTACTTTTCTATATCTGTAGCCAGGAAAATCCCCATCTTATTGGTATCCTAAGGGGAAGCAGGATAACCTAGTCTTCAAGAACTTGGTGTTAACATAGCTAAAGGAGTTCCAGTGTGCACCACTTCAGACAGCAGGATTATTTACATTTCTGTAAAGAAATATTCAATAAGCTATTGCTGTAGTAGCCTTCCCTAGTTCTTTGCAGCCACTGTTTTAGTGAGTGCCCACATACGTATCCCAGGTCTATTATTATGCTGAGTGGGATACATGACTGCCTACTAATTACTGCATTGCAGTAATATTTTAGATTCCTGTTTGCCACTTTTCTTGAAACTCTGCTTTTGGTAATATTTCCCTTGATTTTTTTTCTTGTCGATCTGGGCCGGTTCCTAAATTCTACTGCTCCTACCTGTTGCTGGCTACATTAGAATAGGTCACTTTTTTGGAGTGTATTATTTTAATAAACAGAGCAGTTGAGAGACTTAGCGTACACTCCTTGTTCAGAATGCATAGTGAGCAGTCCAGGCACCTTCAGCTACTACAGGTTTCCACGAGGAGGAAACTGGGCATGTAGCTCTATGGAATAAGACATTACAGATGCTTGCCTGAAGTTAGTGAAATCTAACTCAAATAACTAGTCGAAGAGGAAGACGGTAGAAGCAAAACATCATAGGCCAGAAATTTAAGTGTGTATGTCTGTCAAAGAAAATGCATGTAAGCTTTGTGTAGCATGTATATAAATCCTGTGTGCCTATAGATTGGAAGTGGAACACAGGCAACCTTATCCTGCTACAGCCCAACAATTGCAAGCACGTACCTCTTGCAAAGGGAAATTCCTAAGAATCAACATGTAAAACAGAACCACATTTTGAGTGCTATGTGCTGATTTCAGTTATTTGCAGAATTCCCTTCAGCTGCAAAGGCTTGTTATGAAGAAAAAGAAGAAACAACTTTTATGCTATACCTATCTGTTCTGCTTTCTTTAAAGGGGCCATGAAGGTACCAGATTGGACACCACGGCAGCGACAGATTGTGAGCCCCAAAAAGAGCAAAAGAGCAAACAACTGCCCAAAGCTCAACAGCATACTCTTGTTCAAGATCGTAACTTGGCTAGAAAAATGGAACAAGAACGCAGGAGGAGAGAAGCAGTAAGTTGCTGACTCTTGCCAGCTGATTTTGTTTCAACTTTAGTAGAGAATAAAAAATGTTAGCTCAGGCCTTTATGTTAAAGGGCCTGAATGACTGAAAACAACGGAACTATGCCACCTGAAGAGTTAGTCCAGAAAATAAAACAGGAAACTCAAAGTAGGTCTTCAAGCTTGGTCCTATTATTCCTATAAGCTTAGAATAATTGCATAGTAAAATCAAATTTTAAAGGCTGAGTCCCTGTCCTTTTGAATAACTTCAAACCTCAAGGCTTGCAAGCTGTCTATCCTCTTCAACATGTTCCATGTCAACAAAAGAGCTAGTCATACTGTTCTGGTCTGAATATCGAAACTGAGCCTTTTTAAAACTGACTTAGTGTTTTTGTTGGTGTAAGTAATGAATGTTTTTTAATTGCTACTATTTCTTTTTAGATTAATTTAAAAAAAAAAATCATAATTTTGTATAACCCAATGTAAGAACTGCAGTGTGAGATCATGCCAGATTCAGATAAGGTCTGCTGAAGCTTTCACCCCATTCAGCTCTTTTCAGGGAGGACTTCAACAACATGCATAGTCAAACTTACAAGAGAGGAAGCATACGCTTTTTGGGAAGAAGCTTTGTAGTTTTTTCTTAAATATTTATTAAATATTTGACCTGCATAGTATTAACTAATGTCTGACTGCTCTGAAAATACACTAATTTGCTTTCTTGCAGATGGCTTGTACAATTGATATGAATCTGCAGAGTGATATTATGGCATCTTTTGAAGAATATCTTGAGTGAAAGCGGTAGCTAATACAGAACTTAAATTCAGCACTACTACCAACTGTACAACTTTGAAAATGTACTAGTTGCAAGCTTAAATGTTGAGACCACTTTAAAGACATATAAGGTCCTCTAAAATGCTTAATATTAAAAGCTTGTTCATTGACACTTCAAGCATCACAAGATCTTTTTGCTGCTTGTTTACAATATATGTAATCTAGTCTGTTACATGGTGGAACATAGTTGTTCTTTTGATTAGTTTTATATGTAAACATATGAGAAAATACCAGCTTCTTGATTTTTTTTCTCATTTTTTTTAAATAATTTTTTCAGAAAGGCTTGAGAATCTGTTATACTAAGCATAGCCAAATTCTTGTGTTTGACTGTATTAAGTCATAGCATACTAAATATGCACCTATAGAAACTACTTTAAACCAAGGTCTTGTCAATTATGTGATCGCTATTAAAGCAGTCACTTTAGTATGACACACATGGAATCTGGACTGTGACAAAAGACCTCTATAACAGTGGTAACTTCTAAAGGGTGTGTGACATTATTTGTAATCATAAAAACCCACTTCCTGGAACTTTGTAATTTCAACAGCAAATCCTATGTACTTGCACGTCTTTTAAGGCCCAGACGTGTTGATCTTCTGTTTAATGTATTTTATGTTAACATAACATTTGGATAAGGGTGCAAGCATGTTTGCCAAATGGTTCTGGTTCTTCACAGAAAGAAATTATCTAAAATATCGCACTTCTGGCACCAGTTTGAAAGGCTTTCTGATTAATGCAAGCTTCTATTAATGTTGGGGTACTTGTCTGAGGTTGAAACTAGAGTGTAAAAACCCTGCATTCTTGTTGATTACATATAGCTATCTCAAATCAAGTACAGGACTAATAAAACATTGTTTTATAGAATTAATACCAAAACACAATGTGTATTACAGAAATGTTGGGTGGAAGGGGCCCCCTTGAGATAACCTAGTTGAGTGGTCTCCAAACCTTTTTCATCATGCATCCCATAAGTAAAAAATCTTAAGCATGCACCCCCCAGACATGTATAGTTATTCATTTATAAGTTACATAATGTTCTACTATACTAACATATATGTACATTATAAAAAAGCCACAAAAATAGAAATTAAAAATATTTTAAATAGTGTTTATTTAATTTTGCTTAGTTAAGTTTATTTTGCTTTGTAATTTAAAAAAAAAAGTCTTTGTATTAAATATTTTCTTCCCACACTCCACTTTGGAGACCACTAATCTAGTTGAACCTCCTCCTCAAAACTCTCTGTGGAGACCTCTGGTCTGTTGAGTTCCTGGATCGAAGCTGGAAGTGAAGGCAATGCTGCCAGTCCTGTGGTGAGAGTCTGCCACAGACCACCCAACTAGGTAAACTAAGTCGACAAGACTTTCTATAAATAACTGAATTTTCAGATAAAGGAAATAAATTGCATCTAAAGTCATAAATAAGGATGCCTAAAAAGAGTAGCCTGGTCTTTCAGGTAGCAGGCTGGTAAGCTAGTGCTAGTTCCAAAATACCTATTCTGCAATAAAATTCTGCTCCATATCTTCTGCTTCTGCCATTGCTGGAATGGTAGTATTTCATTTAATAGTAGAAAGAGTGTATATTGACAAATGCTCAGTTTGGGGTATTGTCGTGGTTTGGGCCAGATTGGCCCAATCCGGTGGAACGACAGATGCTCGCTCCCTCTTGCTCTGCTCCCGAAGGGAGGCGAGAGAGAGAGAGAAAGAGAGACTTAAGAATTTAGAAGGAACTAAACTACTTTAATGAAATATTAATAATAAAATAATAAAAAGAAAAATAATGAAGTATATATACAAAACCGTATCAAGCTCCCAGGATGACAATCACGTCACCAGCAGGCACTGGGGAAGTCCCAGACTGGACTCAGTGACGGACGGGAACTGGATTCCGGATCTGGATTCAGGATCGGGATCAAAGGCAGATGCAGAGACAGAGTCCTCCTCGGACGCCGGCCATTGAAGAAAAAAGGGCTGACCCTTTGATCCCTCAGCTTTTATACTGCGCATGAGGCAGATGGGATGGAATACCCTGTTGGTCAGTTTTGGGTCACCTGTCCTGTCTACTACTCCCCGCAGGTGTGACCCCTCTATGCTTTTTCCGCTTCCAACCCTCCAACGGGGCAAGTAACAAAGTTGGCTGGCCTTGGTTGTTATAGCAATAAGTATAAGCAAGAGCCTCTCTGCATACCGTTCCTTGGCATCAGTTATAAACATGGGTCTTATCACCCTGAGAGTGAACAGTTTCTGCACAACATGCTGTTAATTTCAGCAGTTAGAAGAGGCCTAGCTAAAAAGTAAAGTTACTGAACAAAATTGGTCCTGTTTTACCTCAAACCAGGACAGGTATCACCCCTTGAAATGTCTAGGGAAATCCTCTTACACGAGCCTTGCCTGGATGCGTGCTCAAGTGTATGCTGTTTGGGAGATTTGAGTACTTGGCTAAGAAGGGGATTTGGGGTGAAAGATGGATCGTGATGTAAAGAGGTGCTGTTAGGATGTCTTATTTCACATCCACATCAAAAGGGATTTAGGCCTGCCTTCAGCTGTAGTTGATACATCATTAACAGCTCTTTGTCCTGCAATAAAATATTACAATTCACATTCAGGACTCCCAACCTTGCCATCATCTGGACATACTTTCTGACCGGGTTAATGCAAGCTCAAGATCTCTTGCTTTGGAAATAGGTGGTGACAGAGGAAAGGGCAAGAATTTATTCTCTGCATTTCATCCATTCTGTATAACCATATGTGCATCGCTAACAGTACAAACTGGTACTCTTGCCCCTTCAAAAACTAATTTCAGTTTCCATGACTCTCTATTGTCATGATGACTTAAAGCCACAATATTGGTGCTGCTAATGCTAACCTGATAAATCCTTTATTTGCAACCTACAAGCCAGTCAAACAGGATAATCAGTTCCTACCTCCAGATAGAAGGCTGAGTTCAGAGGAAAGGGAGATGACCTCTAAACATAAGTGAGTAGCAAGCCTAAAATGTGTTTGCCCAAAGCTGTCACCACACTCAAGCAAGCAGGAATACCACTGGTGGCAATATGGCCTGCAAACAGAAAGCTGCTTAAACAGACTAAGTATTGTTAGTTACCTAACAGTTAAAATGTGTACGAAGTTCTGTTATGCCATTAAGTTACCTTGAAAATTTGTGAAAACGGCTGCACTCATGTGTCACTTCTATACTTGCGTCTACAGTAGCAGATTGTACCTACATGTAAATGAAGGGTAAGATAGTTAAAAGCTTTAAAAAGTTCCTCTGTCACTAATAAATGGATAACGTTAAATTTTTTACTGTCAACTATGAGTTGGTCAGGCCAGAGGCAGAGTCAGTGATGTGCAAAGTTGTCCTCTTTTGTCTCTCGGAGAAACGGGATTAGTTGAACTGACAAAGGAGTAGCAGGCAGATGGCACATCACGGAGGGCAAAGCACACTGTCAAAGCTCGTAAGACAATCTGCCCTGCGGATGGTTTGGCTTGGCACCCATTAGAACAACAATTTAGAGTAGAAAATGAGAAAATCAAAGTATAAGGAAGACAAAAACTAATTGTTGGGGTTCTCAATTTTTCTTATTTATATAAGATATATAGAAGATTCTAAGCATTCTGCAAAATGCTGGGAAATGTGTGGAATGTATTTGCCTTGTACAAACAGGTTTGCCACACATACGTAGACAGCGTGGGTCTGGAGTACAGAGATAGCGTTCCTCAATAAAAGAGGAATTCTGCTTCCCTGGCAAATAGGACAGCTAAGGTAGTGCAGGTGATGTCCAGAAACGCTGAGCCAGGATGTGCTAAAGGGAGTGCAGCAATTTCATCGTGCAAAAGCCACCCCAGTACTATCTTCTTCCCAGCTCTGATACTGGATCTATATCTAATATCTGAAGATGACATAGCTAAACTCTACAGGCAAAAGGTTTGTATAATTTAGAAGTTTGCCATAAAACTACCTTGGTAGTTAGTGATGTATCAACTAAAAATAAACTTACTTTAATGTGAAAAAATTAGCTTTGCGGCTTGTACAAGAAATATGGCGTAGCTTGGCCAAACACCTGCTTATAACAAGGCACATCGTGGTTCCATCTTGGATCCTTCTTCTATTCTAGATGGCTACTATCGTTTTGTGAATGCTGTGTCTAACCCGTCGCTGGGCTTCCATCAACCTTTCTTTAGAGGTAAGTGGAAGCTTGTGGTCAACTCCAGGATTTCTACCCATGGTTTTCCAATTTTTCTTAGGGGATGTTTTCTCCAATTCATCCTGATTACTGGTTGATTAAGGAATTTGGTGACTACTTTGATATAAACAACAACATGGGTTGCTTTGCTCCTGCCAAACTTTCTAACTTATCTAACTGGGTCACTGGTTTACTGAGGTGCACTTCAGGGAAAATCCTGCTGCAGCTAGTCTGATACTGAGAAGCTGCAAAGGCTTCTTCCCTACAAAAAGGGTTATTAGCACAAAGTCTGATGCATAAAAAAAATAGTTATATGCTAATCCTAGGGTTGGTGGGATGAGTAATCTGAGCACGAACGGAAGGCTCAGCCTTGGTAGGCATGATTCATGTAATCCTACTGGAGTCTGCAGAGGTTAGTGTCTTAACTGAATCATCAGCTTCTGGTGTTGTTCCTTTTCTCCTTGCCCAAGAGAAGGAAGGAGCTTTAAACAGCCCAGCACCTTTTTCCCCAGCAGCCTGATAAAACTCCTGACCTTAAGTTTGTAGGGCTCACATTGAGACAACGAGCAGGGATGGCGCACAGCATGATTCAGCGTTGTCAGCTGATGTGGGTTGCTGATACTTGTGTTATTGGGAAGAGGAAGCTAGGCAGCTTTTTTTACAGCTACTTGAAGATGTTATCTTTAATAGTAAAAAATAAATTCAGGTAATGGGTTTGTGTCTTATTTAAAGTTTAAAATGCATGAAAATGCAGTAATAGGCAATTCTTTGTAACATTCCTTTCTGCTGCTTAAGATTTTTATTTGATTTTTTTTAAAAAAAGAGAAGTCTTGAACCAGCATTAATTCTGTCACTGCCTTCACCAGGACTAGGATTCAACATCAGTGTCTATATTTGTAAGTCTGAATTTAGAACAAGTAGGAGAAAGCATTTGGTATGTTACAGACAAAAACTGTCTACAAGCAGTGTTCCATGCATAGTGAAAAATGATATATATTCCATCTGTATACATGCTTATCCAATGTTCTCGGGGTTTTTTAATAGCTCATTAAATTACATATCTTAGAGTTAACAGATGCATGGTTTCTTTGTACCAGCTTTTACTTGCGCTGCTGGACAGACCAAAAAAAATTTCTTGGAAGTTAAGTTCTAATCCTCCAAACTCACCTGGACCAAGAAGAAATTTTGGTCTTTGTCAAATTCAAGTAAAATTCGGCAAAATCCTCCCCCAAAAAATGCAGGCAGTTGCACACAGGCCTACATTATTTGCTGTGACTCTCATGTGGCCTCTACAAGTCTCAAACCTGCCTGTACCCTCTCGTCTGAGAAGCAGGGGGTTTAGATCAAGGAGTAAAGGTGAGCAGGTTGTGCGGTGAGTTGGATCAGGACTTGTCAGGATTTGACATGCAAGCTCAATTCCACTTTTCTTGTAGTCAGCAACTACTATGCCCGCATTTCGTTATCTCCCAGAACTAATAAGCTGTAATTTTTCATAACCTGCACCTTTATAACATGTAAAATCAATTGCTTAATATTGTTACTCTTCTTCTAACCGTTTTGGATTACGTGAACCATTCTGATTCTAAATTACCCTTTGCCCTGCACATCAGTAGGTTAATGCAAGCTAGCTGCTGAGCCGAGCCTTCCTTCTTATCCCAGCATCTGTGGCCTCATACGTGACTGTGACTCCTTTCGCCTTGTGCCCGCAGCAATTTACAACTAATGGACAGGCATAAGATTGTTCGGCCTCTACTGTCAGCCTCAGGTGGCTGAGATCTCAGTACTGAATTAACTCTGTTGGAACAGAGTTAGTAATGGTGATCCAACTTCCTCTACAAGGGAATTTCTCTAACAGAATAAGTTAAGTTTAAAAAAAATCATAAATTTTGGTGCTGGAGCTCAGAATTTGTATCTTTTTAAGAAATATTGACAGTAATAGCACGTAATAACTAAAATTGTAATATGTTTACAAAATCATCTTTAAATAGGTAACAGTGAAGTAGTAGTGAGAGAAGGAAGAGTCTTGAAAAACACGAAATTGCAACCACACAGCCACATACCTATACGCTTCCTTTCCCCCATAAATAAGGTAAGTGTGTGATCCGAGCAGGCAAAGCGATGGCCTGCAGGGACCCCTGCCAGGCACCAGCGGGGAGGCTGTCCCCCGTACCCCAGCCGCACTTCTCGCAATGACATTTTGGGTGAGTTTTGGTCTATTTGGCAGTTCTGTCAGAGCGCGCAGCTGACAGCCCCGCTCCGTCGCTCCGGGGACGCTTTCTCCTTTCACCACGACATATTTGGGGGCGCGGGGCGGGGGGAAGAGCCCTCCGCGGCCGAGCTGGTGGGCGCACCCCCGGCCACAGCCCCGTCGCCCCCAAGCGCTGCCCGGGGCCTAGCGGGGCCGGGGCCGCGGCAGCCGGGCGGGGCGGG
>VYXH01005916.1:445731-461869 GCA_013397275.1 Burhinus bistriatus
CCCGCCCTCCTCTGCCGGCGTGTGCGCCGGCACCCTGCATGCTGTCCTCTGTATGCTCGCGTATAGGCGCCTGCCCCCGGGAAGCGGTGCCAGTGCCCGCCCGGCCTCGCCGGGGTCCGCCGGGAGGGGCCGCAGGCCGGGCCCGGGCCGGCTGCCGTGGGGGGAAGCGGTGCCCGGCCGGGCGGGGTGCGGGGCTCGGTGGGCGGGAGAGGCGCTCGCCGGCCGCGGGTCTCTGCCAGCCCGCCTGCGGGTACGTGCCCCGCCGCTCCCGCACCCTCCTCCTCTGCCGTGCCCTCCCCGGTGTTTACGATTTGCCCGGTTGCACCTGGGAGCTCCTTTGGTGCATCGGGGTCGCCGGAAAAACGCAGAGCCAAAAGTCCTGCCTCTAAGGTTTGTACGGTTGAAGCCGCCAGTCGATTTTTATACTTGTGTCAGATCTCTACCTGTGATTTGCTCCTCCACCAAGTGCTCTAAATGAAGCTGTACCAGCTTGGTTTCTTTTGTAGTTACAGGTGAGCTACCAACGCACTGCAAATTTTGACAGGTGTTATTTTTAATGGACACAAATGAACACAAAGATCTCGGTTCGAAGGGATCTGTGCAGATGATTTTGTGCTAAGTGGTACTAATATAAATTATTGAGCCCTCCAGCTTCACGTGATTTGCTTGGGGGTTTTCTTCTATCATTAGGAGGCATGTGCATGCTTTTCTACTTATATGCCACATTCTTTTTTCCTATAGCACCAAGCAGTAAATGAATGGCTTGCTGGGGAAGTAAGAGGTGTGACAGCAATAAAAGATCATTTGGAGGAAAATAGAATTGCTCTCAATATGACAGTCTGTCACTCATTTCAGGAAATATGAAACGCTCTTGCCCTTGGGTACCGGCAGTGTTACTTTCCAAACACTTGTATCCTACAGATCTGTACAGATTTCAAGAAAACAAAGAAAAAAGCGTGTTTCAGAAAAGATGGCAACATCCTATGTCTGTTCTAGGGAGCAGAAAAAAGGGGACAGAAAGGAGTAACTGAAAAGGTAGAGGATGGGCTTAGTTTGGGGCATGTGACATTTAAACTGCTGCTCTACAAGTGGTGATTGAATTCATAGGAGGAAAGGGGATGTCATTAAAAGCAATAAATAGATTAAAATAAAAAACTGAAGGTAAATCCCTAGAGGACACTAACTGAAAGAAGTTGAGAAGAGAAACTGTGGAAGGAAACTGAGAAACTGCTACTTTTTTTAATATAAAAGGATCAAAGGCAGAGTCATATGGAGAATAGTGAAGATGATGCAATGGCCCTAAGATTTACTAGGAAGAGATTATTAAGTACTTGGAAACACACGGATACTTTTACCTCTAGGGACCTTAACTTCATTGGCAGAGGATAAATACTAGTGTAATTTTAGGCAGAACCGAGCAAAAGGTCCCTATTATGTCCATAGGTGAGTATAAAACCCCTGGGTGTTCCCTTTTCAGAGCCCTTTCAAGAATCAAGATGTAAGTTACGGTTTTATACCTGGTTAGTGATTTAGCAGTGCTAAGGTAGTTCAGAGAATCTGAAGCATCTCCGGCAAGCAAAACTTTTTCTATGCATTTATGATCCTTGGCAGGTTATAAGCTCTTGATGTACGGCAAAGGCATGGGTCTTTTCTTCCCTCTTTATAATAGGAGAGACAGTGCAGGCTCTGACATTGGTTCGGGAGCTCTACAACCCCTCCTCCTGCAGTTTCTTTCACATGACTTATAAACAGCATGATCTATTTTGTGAGCTAACTCCCAACTTCTGTATCCACTTCTGTGCCAGAATTCAGTAAACACTCTAGGTCATAATTTCAGCTTATTTAAATTCTACTGCATTTGACCTTGAGTTAGTGTAAGCTTGTGTACATCCATTCATTTCAATGGTATCTCAGTGTTCAGCCTCTGCGCTGCTAACAATAAGTAGCTTGCCTGCTGGTAATTCTTGTAAGACCCATTTTCTTAAAAGGTGCATCAGAAATAGTGACTATAGATAGGGCAGAAAGAAATTTATAACATTGAGGCTTTCTTTTCTGAAGCAAGTCTGAAACCTTGAACAGTAAAAACGAGCAAAACCCACTTGCTATCTAGTTACTTAATTTTGATTGCTTTTGGTTCTTATGAATCCATGCAGTCTTCTGTGCCAAAATGCAACATGGTGATTTTAAATAGTTGTATAGTCTTACAAACTAACTGAAAGATTGAAAGTGCATCTAAAGTCTGCTGTGTTTTAAAGCCTTTCCGTAAGACACGTGACTGGTGTCCATGTGAAAGTGAGGTGCTATCTTCGACAATAATCTGCATTTCCTAGTCCCCGTGCCAGGCAGTGCTCTTTCAGAAAGGTTAGCATGCTTGTGGCTGAACTGGTATATAGTCAACGTAGCCTGACGTGTACTAAAGATGGCCCTCCCTGGAAGAAGCTGTGGCAGCTGGGGTGGGATACTCAGCATTGCGAGGGTGTAGCAGATACCTCATCTTAGAATCACAGAAGACTTCAACTTCAAAAACCGACAATTTGATGTTTTGGTTTTTTTTTCCAGGGGCAATGCGTTGTTTCTTAGAATATTGTTGGAAACCATATTCATTCTCAAACCCAGCATAACACTTTTATGCAGCAATAAAAACACACTTCTTTTTCTCTCCTTTTAGGATTCAGGGTTAAGATTCCACTATGTGGCTGCTGGAGAAAGGGGTAAACCACTCATGCTGCTGCTTCACGGCTTTCCAGAATTCTGGTAAAACTCCCTATGCGCCTTTCTCATATAAAAAAGGCTGTTTACAATACCTGAGGGTGATCTTCTCAGCTTAAGTATCCCCAGCGTGATCTATTTTGTGTATCTATGGGTACTAACTAATGCCATGAAGTTTTAGTAGGGAACAAACTATCGAAACATTTTTTAACTGCAGCATCCACAAAAAATTCCTGCAGGCTGATGCAAACTGACTATCTTCTTTGCATTGTCAATCCATTTTTCCCCAAGTATGTACACTTCTTTTCAAACTTTGGGGAGGAACTGCTCATTTTTGATGAATTTCCTGTTTGGATAACAGTTGTACTAGGATGGCTAAATTTATGAATTATAGCAGAGGGTGCTAAAATGAGGATCCATTATATGTTAAGTGCAATATGGATTGCTGCATTTGTTAAAAATACTATGCATTCATTTTTAACTGGGGGACAGAAAGAAAAACTCTTGAGTTCTATAGGCTATTGTGCAGCCTAATTTCATAATGCTACTCAGGGAAAAAGGTTCTATTATTAGTTCATCATAAGATGAATGATGAATCAAACCGATTCCTAAATGTTTGTTTATAACAGTGAAAAGCAGTCATGTGTCTAATGATTTAATGAAACTGCTCGGGCTGTCATTTCTAGGTTTAACTAGTGAAGCATGACTTACAGAACTCGCACCGAAAAAACTAATAAGGGAATAGTGAAAGTAGTGATGCCAGTAATTCAGCAAGTTAAACGATCCTTTTCCTTTCTAAACTCAGATATGGAGGTAGGGCTCCACTGTTGGAACTGTGATCTTTCAAGCTGGACTCAGGTCATACCATGATAAATTGACCCAGGTAAAACAGAGGTCAGTTCTCTTCCCTTAGCAATTTCCTATAGATACTAACGGCCTTGAGGATGGTGGTAGAAAGTCATGTTTATTTTAAGATAAATTTTCAAAGAAGTAAATTGTTCTTAAAATAAATTGCTGTCTAAAAGGATTAAAACTGTAAACTTTGATTAAGAAGACAGTTAGATGGGGGGATGTGTATTCTATGCAAACATTACGCATACCTTGCATAATGCGTATTCTAACACAATAAGACAGCTGAGACTACAGCTGATTTCCCCTACAGTGGGAATAGTAATGGAAAATTTAGCATTTCGTATACATATTCTACTGAGATCTGGCATGTTATTTTCAAAAAGCAGAAAGTTATTCTTACAGTTTAGAATGGTAAGTGACAGTTAATGTATTATGTTATCTGACCATTCAAAAGGAATGAGTGAGAAACTGTTATATAGGTCACTGGGATCACCAGTAGCGTAGTTTATATAACTGTTTTTAAAAACAAGACTACATGCTACCAATACTGATGTTGGTTTGTTAATTCAATCAGTGAAGACTTTTTTATGCAAAAATAGAGATTGTTCTGAGACCACAAGATAAAATAATCCCAATTTAAGAGATATTTAAAGCAGTATCATTTGGCTAGCAAAAAAAAAAAAAAAAAAAAAAAAAACCAAAAAAAACCCCAAACCAAAATGGGTATCATTCACACTTACCATTCTTAATTGTAACAAATCCTCTGCCTTCAAGTGTCTCAAGGTTATAAGTAGGACAACTATAACCAGACAATACTGACCTTAGTGAGTGATTGAGACTGTCTGAAGATGAAAGATCACTTAAGAATATAATGCACCAGAGCCATTAAGTGCTTTAGATGCATAAGAACTTGAAAATTACTATCAATGTTGTGGAAAGACAATAATAAACTATTTTAAATTGGGCATGTGTTGAGACAGCTGGGTACCTGTAAGACTTGTGTGTCAGCTGCTAAATTTTGTACAAGCTGCCTTTCAGAAATAATGTGATCAAAGTGACAAAAGAGTTTCCATTATTCAACCTTATGAAAATGAAAGCATTCACCAACATTTCCAAATTCTGCTTGCAAAGCAGTTGTCCAATAGTTACATTTCATACGTAGTAAAAGAATTTCTTTGAATATAAAACCTATCTTTTTGATAGGTCATACAGTTGGTGATCGATGGACTGCTGTGTAAACAGAAGATGAGGATAGCAAGTAGACATTTTCTGAAAATGAAAATAGTGTATTTATTTATTTACGGGCCTCATTGTTTCTTCTCACTGAAGTATACAGGATAGCTACAACAGTTACCATGGCAAATTCAGCTTCCAAGTCATCATCATTCCTGGAGATCTCAGCTAAATCTTGTGTCTGCATTATATGGCACTGAAATGAAAAAAGTTCTGACTTTCTGGTTTTTCTGTCTTCTTTTCTGTTCTGTTTATATGAATACTAATTTCTATAATTAATGAGCATTACTGTAATATTAAGTAATTAAATTCAAAATCCCCAATAGGCAAAGCTAAAGTGGAAGAGGCAATGGTCTGA
This sequence comes from Burhinus bistriatus, assembly GCA_013397275.1. Taxonomy (NCBI): domain Eukaryota; kingdom Metazoa; phylum Chordata; class Aves; order Charadriiformes; family Burhinidae; genus Burhinus; species Burhinus bistriatus. Next base: position 450,884 of record VYXH01005916.1, read on the forward strand.
TATAGACGCTGTTTGAATTAAGGTAGAATTCTATGGATCACTTTTCCGCTTGCTGATGATCCATATGTTATATATCATTTAGCTGGCATTGTTGAAACGAGCAGAAGTAAAAGCTAGATCCTAGCACAGAGGGATGCAGCCATTATTATCGTGGTCCTGGTATATCTTTCTATTACGGTAAAAGATAAGGTCATGTCTGTCTTGGTACTGGCTATTCTGAAATTTATTTGGTTTCAGTAACTGTTGAAGGGCAGGTAGTTCTTGCAGGATAAGACCCACCATTTTCTTGTTATTTTTGCTTGATAACACACATCTAGTCACTACGTGCTATTACAGAATGAGGAATAGCACAGGCCTTTGCCTGAATTCTTAATTTTGTATGTCTTTCAATGTGTCTAACGTTGTCACTCTTTTCCATAGAAACACAAGCAATGAAATACTTTGTGTAGTACCAACACGTTGAGAGATTGTTCTGGAGCAATTCTAGTATAGAGACAGAGTTGAAACTGTACATAATATAAATCATATAAACTTCAAGTTCATTTGTTATTCATTGTATTTCATTCTTTGGTTTATTTAGTGTATTAATTATATGACATTCCTTTTCTGAAAAGAAAAAGAAAAACGCAAAACATGCCTTGAGGCATTTTCCCTACTCCATCAAAATGTGTGTGTGAGCAAGCAAGCCAGAGAGAAGAGAAAGCTTTTCAGACCTTACTTTTTTTATGATACTACAGCTCCAAGGATAAAACAGAATAGTCCTCTGTGTGCTCTGGTTTATGCTTGCTTCCTTTGCAGCCGAGGGACCAGGCCAGACTCCAGGAACTGTTGAAACACCCAGGCTCTGGCCATGCCCCCTTTCTGGCAGCTGCAGTTCCTCACTGGTGAATTCAAGAAGGGAGCACAAAACTACTATAGCCACAAAGGACCATCAATGTATCACAGAAAGAAAAAAGGAATCTCATTGCAAACAAAGCCATGCTAATTTACCCTCAGCTATTTGGGAGCAAAAGCATTGAGTGCGTTTTGGTATCATACTGCTTGACCTTATAACTCCAACTTTTTTCTCCCCTTTGTTAGGTATTCTTGGCGCCATCAATTGCGGGAATTTAAAAGTGAATATCGAGTGGTGGCCCTGGATTTGAGAGGTTATGGAGAAACAGATGCTCCTTCTCACAAAGAAAATTACAAGTTAGATTGCCTGATAACAGATATAAAGGATATTTTGGAATCTCTAGGTGCGTTAGTAGAAGACAAACTACTCAGCTCATAGATGACTTGATTTTCTGGGAAAAACCCCATAAAGATCTGGCATTGGTATTTTATTTTTTTTTAAACTGCGTTCTCCTTAATAGATACACATTACAGATATACGTAGATATAAATCTAAGGATACTCGTATTTTATGGACTATTATCAATGAAAAAGGTTTGTTTTCTAATTATGATGTGATGCCAGTATGAACAATATGTAAAGATGATTTTCCATCATGAGTGTAAAAAAGAAATCTTCCCTATGTGCTGTGAAATCCAGCAGTACAGACCTATGGTCTTTTTCCCTAAGAAGTCTTCGTTTACTCCTAACCAGTGCACTTAGTGGATAATGCTCTGAATTAGAGTCTAATAACACTTGCAGAGCAAAGAATTTAAATCAGCTGACATTTTTCTTGCACAAACAAGTTAGAATAAATATTGTGGGCTTTATAAAGATGATGACAGTACATCTGCTGTATTAAAAAAAAAAATCCCTAAATACTATTTCTGCACAGTACTCAGCTCTCAAGAGCTGAATCACTCAGTCTTACACAACAGTGAGAAGAACAGAAGGGAGAACAAGGGACGCATTGCTCCCTGTGGCAAATACACAGTGTAACGGTCTAGAGCTGAAGTGAGTCTGCAAAATTTGCCCTTCTAATTCAGTTTGAAGCGTAGCTGTTCTGGCAATAAATTCTAACACGTAATGAAGGGTATTTCCCTTCCATCCCAATAGAAAGACAAGGGATTAGCCTGTCATTCTCTGAATCATTTTAATTCCCTGGATACTCTATGGATAGTGAAACAACTTACTGCATTGCACATTAAGAAATAATAAAGCAGTGATTCCAGTTCTAAGGTTTGAACTTAGGATTTGCTTTGCTTGTGATGTTTGAATAGCATCAAAAGATTGGGCAGGCAGTCCCCACACTGTGTTTACATTTTCCAACCTTTGCTAGTTGTGTTAATCTCCATGGTAATGCCATGGTTATGCTTGAGAAGTGCTCTCATCATAATTCAATTTCATAGGGATTTAAAATTTTTTGGAAAATGTATTTCTGAGGCTTGTTATCTTTGTTTGTTCTAATTCCAAGTTAAATTCTTCTGAAAAACCTGATTATATCAAAAGTGCTCCAGAAGATTTCTATTCAAGAGGGGTTGTAAGGCGCTTTGACAACTGTGTTCAAATTTCTGTCAGAATTCTAAACAATTTGGCTTTTATACATTTCATTTGTAGTATGTGCTTAGCTTTACAATCCTCAACGAGGAGGGTGGTGGTCTCTGACAATATAGTATGTATTCCAGCAGTGGTTAAAGGTGGAATGGTTAGGCTTTCAAAAACACAGCCATGATTTTTCTCCCCCCTTTTATTGCTGCTAAATTACCATTTTTATTGATGGAAGAACGAGTATGTGAATGCCGAGAACTTTAAAAATTACCATCAAAACAGCATATGGAGAAAAGCTACAGGCCTACTAAGTATATAAATATGTGTATTTATGTGTGTATATATATGCTCTCTATATATGGCTATTAAGTATAACACCCGCTTTTTGCATAATGATGATGTTCAGTGCTCAGATAAGCTCACATATTCAGAGAAATTCATAAGGATTAGTTTTGTTCAGGAGGGGCTCAGGAGATGGCTCAGTCTTCCTGTCTGCAGTTTCAAACTCCAAACTCCCTAAACATGACAAATGTACATGCATTATAATGACTTCAAGTTGAACTGTATATCTGACCCTGCATTGGCCAAGATGTGAACAGGGTGGCCATTTGGATACCAGCTGACTTTAGTTTGACATTGAGGTAGTATAGTTAAAGTGTAAATGAAGTCCAATTAAATAATTTTAATTATTTGTTAATTTTTTAACTATAATAGTGCACTATTATTTCTGGCCATTAGGGATGGAAGCAGTGCAGTATTAAATAGTTACAGTAATAAATGTGCTGGACCACCTATTTTGCCCAATAATGATTTTATTGTATGTGATAATTTGTGTGAGTGCAAATTCCACTGAAATAAAAGCACAAATCTGTGTTTATGTGGTAGGATACAACAAGTGTGTGTTGATTGGCCATGACTGGGGAGGAATGATCGCTTGGTTAGTGGCTATCTGTTACCCTGAAATGGTGACTAAACTGATTGTGGTTAATTTCCCTCATCCTTCTGTGTTTACAGGTGAGTTCTATAGTAGTCTTTGTTAATCCAGAGTATCTGCATTTTCATTAAGATTGTGTTTGCTTTGAGGTTTCTAAAGAAGAACCAACTACTTGCCCCTTTAGATGTTCAGTAGGTAAGTTGCCAGTACTCAGTGCCTCTCACAATCTGGACTGTATTTTACGAAGCAGTAAGGTATCAAGTACTTGACTTTTGGAAAGAATTTATTGTAGAAAGTGGGAGTGCTTGCAACCAAACTTACTGATGTTTTTCTTAATCCTTGAAGGTCCACAAACATAATTTTCATATAAATGAATCTGGTTTGTACCACTTTGACAGAATAAAATTAAATCTGCATAAAACAACCTGTGTATAAATGTGAATCAGACAGTAGAATTTAATCCTGATTTAGGGGACAAGCGACAATTTATGATCTTGTACATCATTCATTGGAAAAAGACAGCCTTTCCAGGGTACTTACTAGAGGCTCGGGAATGTACTAGTAGTGAGCTGAAACAAGGATTTAGGTGCACTAGCAAAATTTGTTGTGTGACAGGCTTTGAGCTTGTCTACTACCCAGAATTACAAAACACTTCATAGGGATTAGATCAACATTCAGTAATTAAAATGAAAGTAGTATCTCACTAATTTTAATTTATTCAAATTGCTGACCTTACCCTATTTCCATTAAAAAAGTCACCCCATTTCCCCAGAAATAGTTAAGAATATTCAGTGCAGCTTTAATTTTCATTTCAATTGAATGTAAATCTGACCTTAAACCACCGTGGAATCAGAACCATTCACGCATGTTGTTCTCACGCTGTTCTTGGGCACCTTTCTAAGATACTAAAGAACATTTTGCCAGGTAATTAAGCCTCACTTACCCAAGGAAAGGTCTGTTCACCACCACCTGAGCAAGCAGGAGCTTTTTGCAGTATTTTCACTGAGAGCAGGAACCAGGCTGTATAGAAGACAAATACATTTTATTATAGTATTTCTTAGTATTTGTTTGCATATTTGTTAAAGTACAAAATCTGTTCTGTAGCTTGATAAAGTCTTCCTGGATCGACTTTGTTCTACTGTGGATTAAATAAAAATACAGTTTATAAATTGTGCAGAAAAGTAAAGTGAGCGGTGTTGATGATGGTCCATCAAGAAAAAATATAACAGGTGATGCAATTTAAGAATGTATAAGATATGAAAGCTTAGAAGATAGCTGACACTTCAGTTTACTTTGTTTTAAAACTCATTTTTATTCACTGCCAGAATTAGTATTTCAGAGATTATCTCCTATGTTGGGAGTGCAATTTTGCCTTCCTGAATTTGCATCTGTAAAGGACAGATTTTAGATTTAGTACCTGCATACATTCTGTGGTTGCTTCAAGGAAGTTAGATATTTGAATGTCAGTGTTGGCTCTTGCAACTCATTGGAGACACAAAATTACAATTTAAAAAAAAAAAAAAGGCAAATTTGGCTACATCATTTTCTTTTATTATATATGCTCCAATGTCTTTAAAACATGACACTATGTAATCTTGATTATGGTTCTTGAAGTTGCCAAGAGGATAACTGTTAGAAAAATTTTGTACTTTCGTGAACAGGATTGATGCTGTCTTTGGAATGTAGTTGTATTACCATCTACAGATTTCTGTGCATCACATCTTTGATGAGAGAAATACTTTTATTTATGCCTCTTATTTCATAGCTGAAAAAAAAATGCTTTGGACTAGCTACACAAATAGATCTCTAAGTGAAAACCTATCATGTGATTAAACTCTCCAATGTCACTGCCCTCACCTAATCTTTGGCAGGCTTCCGGTTTGCTGACTGTTTCTATTAACACATATAAAACGCGTATGTTTTAATGGCCACATCATATACCTACTCCTGAAACAGTAATCATCTTTTGTCACATAGCATGCTCTAATGTAATATTTTTGAAACATTCCTTTAAGTTTAAAAAATAGTAATATTAACAGTAATTTTGTTTGAGTCATCAGTTTTCATTTTTAATTCATGGGCATTTTTGTTTCAGAATACATTCTACGACATCCATCACAATTGATTAAATCTGGTTACTACTTCTTTTTCCAAATGCCATGGTTTCCTGAATTCATGTTTACAGTAAATGATTTCAAGGTGAGCAAAATGAGTGCTCTTGTTTATATATTTAACTGTGAGTGATGGAAGAATTGCCACCTACGTTGATCCCTTCTCATGTAGTTATAATTACTGGAAAAAATACGGAGCTTTCTGATTTTTCTTCTTAAGCTTTATATGTTTTTATAAAGTAGGATATAAGTCTCTGAGATTAACTCTTGCTTTTACAGTTCTGGGAGGCATTCAGGTACATACTTTTAACCTCCGGCACTACACTGCATTACTCCACCTAGACAGCCTGCTGGTTTTACTTGTGCCCATGCCAGTGGGAGACATTTGGTGCCTGGGGAACTCCTGCTGATGTATCTGAAGCTCCTGTGTGCAGTGGGACATCCTCTTATCCCTCAGAGCCTGCTACAGGGCAGGCAGCCTGGGAGTCTGGGCATCAGATTCAGCCAGGTGATTAATTCTGCCTAAGGAACCAACAAGGCCAACACCTTGTATACCCTTAAAAAATAAGTACAAGCATATAGAAAGGGAAAAAGCAGCTGCAGGCGTGCATCCTCCTACATGCATACCGCCCAGTGCTGAGCTCCCAGTGCAGGGCACAGCAATGGGGAGGTCCTGAATCATTCTCCCTCCCGCTCTGTCAGCTGCTGGGGTCCATCCCAAAGAAAAGTATGTGCCTGCATTTGCCTTTGCTTTCACAGGTGCCAGGTCAGGGTGCAGAACTGAGTGACTTGGCAATACTGGTATTTGCCTGTACTTATTCTGAAGTTACAACAGAAATAAGTTTACCATGTGTTTTACACGTAACTCTCTAAAAAAGCATTTAAACCATGCATTATACTGTAAACAATGTATAAATAGATTTTAGAAAGGTGTGTCCTGTTGAAGGAGAGAAATAGCATTTTCTAGCTGTCTTATGTGGTGGCTTCTTATTCTTTTTGTAGGTTCTGAAAAGTTTATTTACCAGCCAGGCCACCGGAATTGGAAGGAAAGGCTGCAGATTAACAGCAGAGGATATTGAAGCTTATCTTTATGTCTTTTCACAACCTGGAGCATTAACTGGGCCTATTAACCATTACAGAAGTATTTTCAGGTGAGTAGAACATTCTGAAACAAGGTAAAATATTCTAGAGACCCCTGGAGGCCAAAAGTGTTACTGCATCTGCTGCTGCTAAGGTAAAAGGAAAACACGCAAATCTGTTTCTTAGGTCTCAAGAGATAACAAATGCATTCACTGTCAAGCAGTGTGATGCAAAATGAATTGTATGCGATATCCACACAAAACAGTGACACAACCAGAGTGCAGATAAGGAAAATCTTTGTTTCAAAAATCTAATAAAGCAAAGTCCCTCCCTCATTCACAGAACCCATGGCAATCACAAAAATCTCTCTCTAAATAATACTTACAAAATTAACATCAATTAATTGTTTGCATTACAGTTCATATTATCTAATAATAAGCTCTATAAAGAGATTATTATTAGATAATACTACTAGATAATATGGCAGCCAAGTAAGTTACCCTCACTTGTAACTTTACAAAACCATGTCTGACTTCAATTTTATGGTGTTTGGGCTGTTTTTTTTTAAAAAGGTGCGGTAGGGTTTTTTTGTAACTAAGCCTAAAACTAACCCTAACTTGGGTCTTCTAGTTCCTGCATTGGTCTCATCAGACTCACTGGCAGCAGTAAGCACATATAGCAGGGAGCATGCATAGACTGAAACTGAGAGATAGTATGATAATAGGAAATATTTTTGCAAGCTTAATATTTATTTTATTTTCTCCAGCAATTTTCTGATGTTTTTAACTTTCCTGGAAGGAGTTGGCTTGGCCTTGGAGACCGACACCACCTTTTTATCTACCAAAAACATAACAGAGCCAGAAAATCTTTAACCGTGCATTTACCCTACTTGTAGCCCTAACTTGAAGGACCATACCAAGAAGAGTGGGATTGAACTCTTTTTTCCTTTACTCCCTCCAGTCTCCAACAGCGCTAAATCTCCTGCATGCTTCTCTAACACAAGACCAGCTTCCCAATATTCTTTAAAAATTACAACTCTTTTCCTTCCCTAAACTCAGACAGTCAATTTTTGAAGTGGATTAACTTTTCCTTTTCCCTGGTCCAAATTTAGTACCACCTTTACTGCTCTTAATGTGCCTTCCATGCTGTCGCTGTCAGGAGAGCAGTCAGCCGGGAAATACTGGGAGGAAAACGGGGATCTGAGCTAGGTGCTGTCTTGTACAGGCTAAGAGATAAAACTGGAATGAGAAAGTAGAGAGCTGGTATCTTTTCTTCTAAACAAGATAACACCAAGCACAGACACCAGTGGGGAATAAATGAGATGGCTGTGCTGGTAACAGTATGCTTATTTAAAGCTATGCAGAGAGTGGTGATGACATCAGCTGGGATGTCCAAGGGCAGTGGGGAGCTGTGCGGCTGCACTGCGGCTCCCTGGCCCTGCAACTGCACTGCAGGAGCCCCCAGGGTAGGGCTAATGAGGAGCTGGAGAGGCATGGGCGCCCTGAGCCTTGTTCATTACATTTGCACCTCGCATGAGCGAGTGTGCACATTAACCAGATGCTTCTCTGCCAATAACAGTGAAATCTGTGATAGCTGATAGCTGAATTGCTATGGGATTCAGATAAAGTGTTGCGTATATTTAAACTATTGTTTCAGGCCTTTTCAGGCTCAAAAAATGCCTAGTATCAGTTATTAATGAGAAAGTATCTTCACAGCTATTAATTCCTCTGTGTGTGTGTATGTTTTGTGCATTGTTTGCTTTGTTTTTCTAATGAAAGTATATCTGTACTAAATTCAGAGAATATTGTTGTAAGTGCTGTCAACCACAATGCAGCAGGCTTTGGACTGGAAAGAAAAGACTGGTTCCTCAGCTCATTCAGCTCTTGCCACCAATTCTGATGGTCACACCTTATGGGATGTGAATCATTAAATATTAAAACTGGATTGAAATTTTCACTTCCTCTTGTATAAGCCATTGAGCAGCACTGAGATGCTAATGACTTGTGTTCACCATAACTCCCAGTGGGCTGGCACTGGTGACCTACATGTTAAAGGTTTCCAACTCATTACTATCCACCTGGAGTTTCATTCTTCAGAGCTTAATTTTTCTGGAAAGTTATTTCCAAAGAAACGATTGAAATCACCTACTTCCGTCCATCACCAACACATCCTTGTATAAATAGCACAGCAGTCATGCCTTTCACTGTGCTTTAGATACAAACACTTTTGAAATAAAAATCATAAAGCTTTTTGTGTCATGCTTGGTTAAGAGAGGTCATCAGTTGAAGCTTGCATTACTTCTGATATGCCATTTTTTAGAAAATGGGATTCCTTCTTTTATAGCACTTAAGTCCTTCAGTATTTGTTTACAGAAAAACTGCTGGTCAACTAACAATGCTGTACGAAGGTGTAAGTCTGTTTTTCAAAGACTTAAACGTCATGAGTGGAACTTCCCTTTCTAAATGTGAAATCAGACTGTTAATCCTTGTTAAAGGAGATTTCTAGAAACTTCAGGCACAATATAATGTGCCATATTCCAGACTAAAAAGAAATATAGTGTAGCTCATCGGCAATGAAGAATGACAGGCTGTTTATCTATGCGGTGTGTGTAAAAAGCCCAGTAGAGTTTTCCTAAGTGAGACTACAAATCTTGTATGGCACTTAGCCACAAAAGAATAATAGTAAAACCTACAGTAGTGAAAAAATACACATATAAATAGTGAAGAGATCCAGGATACTGGATTTAAAAAGTAAAGAGATTAGTCTAAATGCACTGAATCAGATCATCAGATTATCAGTTTTTAAAACTGATACTATGAATAAGCTATGGTTCAGTGGGCTAGGTTAGTTTGTCTGAAAAATGAGATTTAAAATCCACTCCTACAAAAGCCATTTTAAGAATTTTTCTAACTCATCAATTGAAATTAAATTATTATTTAAAGTGACCTTTTATTCATATCTCTTGACATTTATGTATAAGTAAAGAGGAGGAATGTCTTCAGAGGCTCCATTTCTTTGTCTTATCTTTAACTAATACATGCCATCTTCTTTGTCCTTCCCTTTTTACAGAGCATAGTCTCTTAACTAACTCCTAAATTTCAATCTAGCACTTAAGTTTGTTGTAAAAGTTTGTTCAGAAAATCTTCTTTATACATTACTGTTTGAGCATTAGTATAATAAAGATTTGTACCTGATCAGATGGAATCTGTTTTGAATTGTCACAGCTAGTCTGTTACAATATGTGGCTAAGATTAAGCAATATGAGCATAAATTAGATACATTTTTCAGCATCTCTGAAATAGATTAGCTGGAATAAATTCTGGTGAGTTAATATGGTTTATGTTGAAATAGTCTTTCATTTCTAGCTTGTATCTTTCCTCATGTCTACCTTTAATGTGAGGAAATATTTATAAAATATTCCATTTAAAATAATTATATTAAGAAAACATAATAATTTTTTACTGAAAGTTTAAATAGGTCATTGTGGTGGTATAATTTTACTTTCTAAGGGCTTTTCCTCAAAGTAGCAATAAAATGTTTTATAACATATTTATCTTTAAAGGCTTTCTAGTCTCCCAAAGCTCTCGGTTGTGATGTTGCATTTTTAAAGAGATTAAGACTCCACAAAAGGCAAATTTTTAAGGAACAGTTTTCTTTCACTGCATACAGATGTAGGTATTTAAGTCCGAAGCCTTCAAAAACATACTGTAGCTCTTTGTGAAGGCAACTCTAATGCACTTTGAAGGTTAGCATGAATTTCATAGATGAGTGAATGTAACTGACTTCAGCATTTCAGACATCAATGTTCTATAGAATATCTTTTTCTACAGATATTTTCTTTTCAGCTGTACTATGTGATATTTAATTTTGAGTATGTCTGAGAGACTGTAGCTGGTATCTTCTGTAGTGTCCAAAACCAGCAGCCTGCCATTTCCTAGACAACTATTTTTTTGGTAAAGCAGTTTGGCTACTCAGGTAGCTGGATGCCTTGGACGCTATAGTCTAAATGTGATTCAAAGCATCATCTTTCATTAAAACCTACTTGCAGTAAATAACACAGGTTCAGAAATTTGCAATAGCATTCGTAAACCAAGGGAAAGCCACTGACCTACAAAATTCTGGCCATGTTGTTCCACATTCCCTTTTACAAAGATCATGAGACTCCTGAGCTGTGCACCATGCCGAAGCATCATTCACATTGTAAAAAAGAGACCTCCGTTGCAATCAACTGCTGATTACAGACATGTTACAGGAAAAGTGTCTTCTAAAAATTTTGCCATCCTTAAAAACAATTAAAGGACTTTGAGTCACAGGAGTGTTTTCTTGGTCTTGTAGAAGGTATCTTCGAACCTAGACAGCTTGCAGTGAGATTCACTGTCTTGATTTCAAAAGTTACATTGACTGAAATCTGTCTTGGTGATTTTTGTAAAAAAAAAAAAA